>JANUWF010000002.1:600000-882939 GCA_026120185.1 Voacanga thouarsii
CGTATTGCTCATAGATGAAGATGAGCCTACTACCTACAAGGATGTTCTGAACAGTTTAGAATCTGACAAATGGCTTGAGGCCATAAAATTAGAGATGGATTCCATGTACAACATGGATGGTAACGTAGTTACCTATAAAGCACGACTAGTGGCGAAGCGTTTTAGTCAACAATATGGTATTGACTATGATGAAACCTTCTCGCAAGTAGCCATGTTGAAATCCATCAGAATACTTCTAGCCATTGCTGCTCATTATGATTATCAGATTTGGCAAACGGATGTAAAAACAACTTTCCTAAATGAAAATCTGACTGAGAAAGTGTATATGACACATTTTGAGGGTTTCACATCCAATGATAGCACAAAGGTGTGTAAGCTGCAAATGTCCATTTATGGACTTAAGCAAGCTTCTAGGAGTTGGAATATCCATTTTGATGAAACAATCAAAGAGTTTGGTTTCATTCAAAACATGGACGAGCCTTGTGTATACAAGAAGGTTAGTGGGAGCGCAATCGTTTTCTTATTGCTTTATGTAGATGACAAAAGGAAACGATATACCTGTCTTGCAAACGGTTAAAGTTTGGTTGTTCAAATAATTCTCCATGAAAGACCTCGGAGAAGCAACCTATATTCTTGGAATAATGATCTATAGAGATAGATCCAAAAGATAGCTAGGTCTTTCGTAGTCTATATACATAGATAAAGTGTTAAAGATGTTTAACATGGATCAATCCAAAAGGGGATTCTTACCCATGTCACATGGTGTAAGCCTTTCAAAGTTGATGTCTCCTAAGACACAAGTTGAAAGGGATCACATGAGTAAGATTCCATATGCTTCGGCAGTTGGATCTATCACATACGCTATGATATGTACAAGGCCTGATGTATTTTGTGCTCTCAGTTTGACGAGCAGATACCAATCTGACCCTGATGAGAGTCATTTGGCGGTTGTAAAGAACATCCTTAAGTACTTACGAAGGACTAATGATGTGTTCTTAGTATATAGAGAAGGTGATTTGAAATAAATGGGTATACTGATGCTAGTTTTCAATCTGATAAAGATGATTTCAAATCACAATTTGACTACGTGTTTACGTTGTGCTGAGGGGCAATAAGTTGGAGGACGTCTAAACAAGAGACTATTGTCGACTCTACGACAGAAGCTGAGTACATGGCCGCTTCTGAAGCCACTAAGAAAATAAAGATAGAGAGAGTTCCCACGGATGAGAACATAGCTGACCCACTCACAAAAGCACTATCCCAAAAGAAACATGATAGGCATGTTTAGTCATTCGGTATTATATACATGAATGACTGGCTCTAGTACAAGTGAGAGTTTGTTAGTGTTTTGCCCTAGAGGCAATCACTTGTACGTTGTATATAACACATTTTATTTTAATAAAAGGTATTATTTATATTACAGTTTCTTTTATTTACTTTTATGTAATATAACTGTTCAATAAAGTCCCTAGTACAACACTGTGTTAAGGAAACCATGATAGAGATCATAATATAAGATTCCTACTACATTATATAGTGTTAGTACTTAAATAGCCCCAAGTCGTAGTATTAATGAGACTGGACATCATTAATGCGTTAAGACTAGCATGTTTTAGACTTCTTGATTTGATCAGGCGGTGGTTCTCATATCCGTGAGTATTGAAATACTCAAAGTTAACACGTGGATGCTTGTTAATATAACAAATTCATTGGATGACCTAGCTATGAGATAATTACATGGATAACTATTTAGTGCCAGTGAAATAATCTCAATATAGCAAACGTGTAAGTATCCTTAGACTTGAGATCTCTAAGGTACTTTGTTTACTGAGCATTGTACTTTAATTCCAATCTCTGGAGCCAGATCGAGGGCCACCTATGGGATAGATATTGGTTACATTGTGAGGTAAACGAAAGTAGTTGAAATGGTTAATAAAGGATTCACCACTCCTAATAGTAGGAGCGAATATCTCACAGCCACTTGTAGGAATTACTACTCGAGAAGTCCTTGGCCAAGGAGACTGTGTATTGGAAACAGTTCCCATTGATACACATCTAGAGTATGGAGTTCCTGAAACAAGTACTATTATATTTGGGCCAAAATTAATATATATTCTGGAGGGAGTTGGCACTAATTCCGTACTCCAAACCAAATAAGATATTGTATGGTGAAATGAGTTAATTGCACTGTAATTTGTTATTGAATGGTTTATGTCAAGTCACTTGACTTCCTGAACTCTTGGGTGGTCATGCTGTATTGCTAGATACCGCTCATGATATGGGAATATGGGTTTAATAAACCAATTCTGATTAGAATCAATATGAGTAATTATACTTAATTATAGATTATTAATCTTAAAGACATTTGGGTTAATTTATATTTGCTTCCAATTAACTAGGAAACCTAATAGGTCACACACAATAGAGGATTATATATTTGAGATGTTATTTAATAACATAGTGGGGTTAATTGTGGAAAAAAAAAGTTGTTGTCGACAAATTATAATTAGTTATAATTTATGGTCCAAATTATGATTGTGAGAACTTGATATTTCCAATTATAATTAGGGAATTCTAAATTGTTTTAGAATCCTTAGATGGAGTAATTTTAGTAGGTTTTTCGTGATATGTGTAGACACACACGAAACCCTAGCTGGAGAGGATTTGATGAAAAACAACAACTCCAAACCTTCTCTTATCTCTCTATCATTTTTCTTCAGAAAAGAAAAAATGAAAAACCCTAACCCTAGCCACCTTATGTGTTTCTGCTAGCACAGAAATATCTTAGTGCTTGAGTGTGATCCTCTGTATGGATTTCTGTTAGAGATAATCACATACTGTTATTATAGTGGTTGGACATTCAACTTTTGTGGTGTTTGATCAAAAGGATTGCTGAATCGAGCCTAGACTTGAAGAAGGAACATTTTTATTTTTTCAAATGCCCAAGAAAGGTAAAGTTGTTATCTTTGTTCTCTTTATGTCTTGTTTTCCACACATATGCTTATCTTGGGTTGATATCTCGTTCTTATTTTTTCGCTGCGCCATATATGATATGCGTGAGATACCCAACAAGTCATAGCAAATTTAGCATAGCGAATCAGAAAATTGCGTAGGTTGCAGGGATAGAAGGTCGAAGGATGGTGTAGAAGAAGATGCCTCTCGAGTTCTCTTAGCCCTCAGTGCTAATCCTCTAGGGCGTCTGGACATGATGAGAAGATGATGACAGATAAAACAAATATAAAAGTATGAGGTTCTTTAGGTCAATTTTTACAGCAAATGTTCAACTCTCAACCGTCTCACAATCACACACCATACAATACCACCACTCAACCCAAAACATCTCAAGATATTCTGTAAACACCACTCAACACCCTCCAATAAACCTATAAGAAAATAAGACACGTGCCAATCCAAACACCTTATCAATCAAGTTAAGCAAAGCCACAATGTTCAATATTACTCAATGACCATATTCAATCTAGAATCATCATGCTCAATCAGCCATACCATTTAAATCATGATGCCAAGCTTATCATCTTAAGGCTAAGTGAAACATTGGACAATTATCCTTGATCCCAAAAGTTAATCATTATGCATGCTCAATCACTTCCAAGAATGCAAACTATCAATGGCATTTATCATAAAGCATTATCCATGATATTCTCATGCCAATGCATGCTCAAAGATAGCAATCTTAACAATCAAATTCTGCACTAGAAAATATTCACGAATTTTTGCCCAAAATGTATAGAAAATGACCCAAAATTCATAAGAAAAACTTAACTGTAGAAACTATAGAAAATTTGTACCATAATGTTCTCCAATGCATGGGTAATGATTCTATGCAAAAAGTTTGAAGAAATCATGCTCCCAATGGGTTTTGGGTGAAAAGTTTGGATTTTTTCTTATTTTGATCCAAATTTAGTGGTGATTTTGTGCTTTGGAAGTGTTTTGGAGGTATGGAAATTGATCTGGCGGTGTTTTGAAGATGAACGTAGCGATAGGTTGAGAGAATATTGGAGAGGAGTGGAGATTGTTGAACAAAAAATGGCCAAGAAGGCCATTTTGAATGTGGTGAATGAACAGGCTTGGCACCGAGCCCATGGACTGGGCCTGGCACTAGGACTGTTCTGCCCACGATTTTTTTTGAAGCTGTGCTGACTCGGTGCCCGGGCCACGAGTTGGGCCTAGTGCTCGGTCAGTTCTAGCTGAATTTTTTTTTTTTTCAAAAATGCATTTGATTGAAAATAAAGAACAAAAGACATGAAATCATATGAAGCACGCAGGCTAATTGCTAAATGAATAAAAAAAAACAGGAATTAAAAAGATTGTTCAACAAAAAGTAAAGCAATCCAGAAATCAACGTTTCCAATGGTCTTGGTCCTGTGGGTTGGTCTTTGTGTTTTCTGGCAGTGTTCCCTGCTAACGTTCACCAAGAAGTTTGGCTAATTGTCCAATTTGACCCTCTAGGTTGCGCATGGATGCTTCCAAGTTCCTCGTGGTCGCATCAATTCCTTGGAACCGTGTTTCCGATCCACTTACCAATTTGGTAACCATTTCATCCAAAGATGGTTTAGCTGGTGGGGCGTTATAGGGTAGAGATGGTTAAGTCCTTTGTTGGGTTGGTTTTGGTTGTTCCATGAAAATTTAGGGTGATTCCTCTAACCTGGGTTGTAAGTATTGTTGTAGGGATTATTACCTTGCCGACCATTACCTACAAATGCTACTTGGTCTAATGCTTCTTGTGAAGACTCCCATATTTTGGCACTTATGATTTGGATGTCCTTTCCCACAAAAATCACAACACTCATTACCTGTCCTTGGGAAGGAAGCATTACTAATTGATCCATTTTATGCGCGAGTGCTTCCACTTTTGCCTCTAAGCAGTCATTACATCCACCTTATGCACTCCTTGTACACAAGTTCTAAACCGTGAACTTTCCCAAGCATAGTTATTAGTAGCCAGATTTTCAATTAGATCAAAGACCTCTTCAGGGGTTTTGGAATTTATGGAGCCTCTTGTAGATGCATCCACTAATTGCTTCATAACGAAACTCAACCCACTGTGAAAATTCTGCATTTACATCCCCAACTCGAATCCATGGTGAGGACACTTTCTCAGCATCTCTTTGAACCTCTCCCAACACTCAAAGGTTTTCGGCCTCTAATTGTTTGAAAGCAAAAATGTCAGTCCTAAGTTTGGAAGTTCTAGCTGGTAGGAAATATTTTGCCAAGAATTTTTCAGCTAAAACGTTCCAAGTAGTAATGGATCTGGTAGGCAAAGATTTTAGCCATGATTTTGTTCGATCTTTCAAGAAAAAAGGGAAGAGTCTTAGCTTGAAGGCATCCTCAGAAATACTATTCATTTTAAATGTGTTATATATTTCTAGGAAGCTCGCAAGATGGGCATTAGAATCTTCCCCAGGTAACCCATCAAACTAGAGCTTATTCTGGACCATTTGGATCACATTGGGTTCTATCTCAAAAATTATTGGCCTCTATCGTAGGCCATGCGATATTAGAGCTTGTACCTAAGATTGCTGGTTTTATAAAGTTATTCATCACCTACCTATTAGCTCTACTATTTCCACCATCGTTGGGCTGATTTACCTCTATTGCTCTCCTCACCCTTTCACTTATAACCTTCCAGACCTTGGTGAGAATTCTCTCGATTTTCATATCAAGGTCGACTATCTCAGTTTTGGATCACCTGGTTATAAACTAAGAGCAAGGTCTTCATTTGATATTTAAGAATAAATGTTGTTCATTTGGAATGAAGCGGGACGTGGTTAAGTATGTCTCGACATGTCTCACCTGTCAGAAGGTCAAAGCGGAGCACAAGAAGTCAGCAGGACTGTTACAACCGTTACCAATACCTGAATGAAAGTGGGAGGAAGTGACCATGGACTTTGTTACCGAACTTCCTATGTTAAGGACCCAAAAGGACGCCATATGGTGGTGGTCGATCGACTGACCAAATTAGCACATTTCATACCAGTGAACGTAAGAGATTCCATGGAGAAGTTGGCTCAGGCCTACGTGCGAGAAATAATCTGACTGCATGGAGTGCCCTCAAGTATTGTGTCTAACCGAGATTCGAGGTTTATGTCTCGATTTTGGGGCAAGTTTCAAGAATCAATGGGGTCGAGTCTGAAGTTCAGTACGATGACACATTCGCAAATCGATGGGCAGTCAGAAAGGGTTATACAGATACTAGAGGATATGCTAAGAGCATGTATTTTGGATTTCGGGGATAAATGGATTGAATGTGTGCCGTATGCGGAGTTGTCGTACAATAACAGTTATCAAGCTTCGATTGGAATGGTTCCATATGAGGCACTATATGGGCGCAAGTGTTAGGTACCACTATACTGGAGTTGGTTAGAAGATGGACATATAAGCAAAATCGGAGAAGTCTGTATTAAGGAAATGTTGGATAAGGTTAAGTTAATTAGGGAAAGGTTAAGGGCAGCTCAGAGCCGACAAAAGAGCTATGCAGACAATAGGCGGAGAGAGTTAGAATTCTAGGTGAGAGATAGTGTATTCCTGAGATTGACACCGAATAGAGGAATCTTGAAGCATTCGAAAGGTGGGAAGTTGAATCTGAGGTACTTGGGACCGTTCCCGATAAATGAGAGAATTGGGTCGGTGGCGTATCGATTGGAATTGCCAGATGGATTGACAGGAATTCACGACGTGTTTCTTGTATTACAGCTGAAAAAGTACAATGCCGAACCTAGTCATGTTTTGAATGATGAGCCATTGGTGTTGCAACCCGATCTGAGCTATGTGGAGAAACCCGTGCGATATTGGACCGAAGTATCAAGACTCTCCGGAACAAGCAGATACCGATGGTAAAGGTGCAATGGGAGCATCATGGCACACGAGATGCCACATGGGAAACAGAAGAGTGGGTAAAGCGGAAGTATCCCGATCTGAGATAAAGGTATGCCTGAATTTCGGGACGAAATTTTCCTAAGAATGGGAGGATGTGAAACCCCAACTAAAACCAACCCTAGAGTAAGAGGATCGAGATGCATATCATATTTTCTTACACACATAAATATACATTTGAATGATTTATATATGCTTTGGAATTGTGATTTATAGTCTAGAAGGTTTAGTTGGGCTTATTGAATAGGAAGGGTAAAATGGTAATTTTGCTTGAAGTGAAAATAGGGAGATAACTTGAGGATTAAATAGGAAGAATATTTAGAAGAAAAAATAAGAACAAGAGTTGTTGTGGTTTAGTTGTTAGAGCTTTGGAATTAATCTCTAAGGTCTTGAGTTCAAATCACATCAAGTAAGTTTTATCATGATTAAATTTTATTTTATGAAAGGTGAAATATTTTCAGCCCTTGCATGCCATAAGAAGAAGTAGGAGTGTTGTCCTAGGGGAGACATGAAAATGTCTTAATCCTATTCTTATGTCCTACAAGAATTCTTAAGGGATTCATGCCCTTTTGTTCCCTAACTTACCTTAAATTCTTCATCAATCAAGCTTGTTCAATTATCCAAATCCATGTTTTAATTCTAAAAAATTCAGCAAGGTTTATTGATCTTGGAATTTCGAAAATGGCTCTTAGAGAATAAAGTTTTGACTGAAAATGGGGAAGGAGTTAAAGAAGGTTCCCAATAGAATTAATCTCGATGGTTGAACCTTCAAACTCCACTCCATAAGTGTTCATCTTCTTCATGGCAGCAATCTAGAAATTTTCTAGCTTCTTAGTCAGTTCAGCTTTTGAAAACTTCAGCCATTTTTCTCACCCAAATGCTGTCAGAAAAATAGCTAATTTGTTCAGCTTGAAAACTGAATCCTTTGCCAAAATTCAGACTACACAAAAGCTGTGCAAACCAGGAAAAATTCCTGGACAGTTTCGCAGCATGGCAGGCCAAAAACCAAGCTGTTTCTTCTACCTTTCAAATCAGTAATTTAACTCTGTCTTTCCTCCATAAAGAAGGCTGGAAACCAGCCTTAAAGGGCCCTCCAATACCTCTTCAAACTCACTGCAAGTCGGCTGGAGCATTGCAGAAAAAAAACTGCACAAAAATTCCAGCAAGCCATTCGAAAATCAAACCAGAAATTCTAGCCTTTCTCCCTCTTCAATCCTTGTCCGAAAATCACTTCAACTTTCTATGAAATCAACCTTAGTCATTCATGAACTGAACTTCATCACCCTCCCCACTGACCTACATGATGAACACCATAGCCACACCTTAAATTCCTCCTTCAATTACTCCAATCAAGCTTCCAATTAGAATTCAAAATTTCAACAAATTGCTCCATGAAAACTTCCATGGGTTAAGCTTCAAACAACCAGAAGTTTCCCCACCATTGCACTCAACATTTCGATCATCCTATAACCACTTCAAACCTCATTCATCTCAGCAAAACCTCAGTAATCCAGCCGGCCATTGAAGCTCCCAAAGAACCTTTATCAATCAAACCACTCTACCATATCATCTAGCTTAATTCACTCCATGAATTACTCCTTTTGAAATTCAAATGATCAGATTTTCCTCTTCCTCCTAATCTGAAAATCCAATCACAAGAATCCCTCTAACCATTCGGCCAACACCTTTCGGCAATTTTCATCCAACTCTCTCCATTCTCTTCATTTCTCCAAGAACACCAAGAACACATACCACCATTCTCTAAGCCTAAGACCACTCCAAATACTTCCAACCCCTTCCAAAAACTCCAGATCACTTCTCCTCACCCTCTAGAGTCCGTTTCTATATTTTATAACATCAAACATTGAAAGCAAAATTTTGGTATCGGATCAAAAAACCAGAATTTTTCTTGAAGATTCAAGAACTCTCTCAAGGTAACCAAGAACGATTTTGATCATCTTCTTTCCTTCAATCTTTAACATAATATACTAATACTCTCTCTCTCTCTCTCTCTCTCTCTCTCTCTCTCTCTCTCTCTCTCTCTCTCTCGGCCAAAATGGTTGTTTCAACCATGGCCGTTCTTCTTCTTCTTGTATGGGCAAATCAAGCCTCCTACGCGTGTGGATCTCCTTGGATCTTCAACAAGATTGCCATCAACCAAATATTTCTCTTTAACCCTCTTCTCAATTCTAAAATCATGTCTCTTAGATATTGTTAGAAAAGGATAGAATATGATTGGGGATGGAGTATGTGTTTGTATGAAGGAGTTGAGATTGGAGCATGAGGATGTTTTGTCATGATTGAGTTTTATGATATTTTAGTTTGTTGCATGCTCTTCATGTCGTGAGTAAGTATGGATGATTAAGAATGATAGATATTATGTCACCTTTGGTGAATAGGGTATTATGTTCTTGTTTTCATTGAAGCCATATATATGATTATGCTTAGTAGAGATTTAGCCTTGTGATAGTAGGTTTAGATTTAAGCCTTTATTCTTGAATGGATTGGTTTGTTGATTGATGTTGGATTTTATGTTCATGATTATTGGTAGCAATAGGAGAATTATGATCATGACCTTGTTGATCCTAAGCTATCTTAATTGACTAACTTTATTATGTTAATAAAAAAAATTAATACCATATTTTCCTCCAATAATTTTGAAAACCCTAGGAAGCTTTGGATTTGAATTATTAAATGAAATAGTGATATTTTAGCCAAATAAATGATATCTTCTATTAAAAATAACATATATATATATATATTATATAATAATGATAATAAATAATGCCTTTTATATAAATAATCATAATAGGTAAAATATTAATCTTGTAGGTCATATATTCATAAATACTATTAAATTTTTATTTATTATCTTTTGATCAAAATTTATTAAAATTTACTTATTATTAATTTTATTTAATAATTATTTTCTAACTATTAATTATTAATTAAGAGATTAGTAATAATGTATTATTTATTTTAATAATATCATCTAGGACTTAGGATCCTTCATCAAATAAACCCTAGTTTATTAATAACAAAGATTTATATTTGAACCTATAACTTATTAATAGTTATTTTGCAATCCCTGGTTATCAAGCTAGACTTCTTTTACAAAAACCTTTATCATCTAGCATTAAAGCTTAGGACATTAGGGTCATGATTGTAATAAGTTGAACTATGATTATTTATGGAAGCGAATATAGCTTGAGTTTAACCATATGGCTTATGTTTAGCCCAGGCGGGGTTAGGTCAGCTTTGAACGATCTTTGAATTAGCTTAAGCAAAGGATCTGATAAGCTCCTGCTTAAAACTTATTTAATGACAAAAGGTTACTATGGCAAGCCAAATGTGAAGCGTGTGAACACTCAATTTTGTAAAGGCAATTAAGGATTGTTTCCTTTCTTGTTTCAGTCAAACAAATTATTGGAAAATCAACAAGCAGTTTTGCTCAAACACCAAACTCTTTTTAAAACCAATTTTGATACGAATTTTAGAAACCCTTAATTGCCATTTCCAAATAAAGCAATGTTTTATCAATTTTCTCTCAAGTAGGACAATCAACGTTGAGTACTCAATAAGGGTAGGCTAGTAGTACTAGTTTTGAAGAGCAAGAGTGAGCAGGAGGCCACCTCCAGAAGATGAACTCAACTTGAAGAAGCGACAGTACTACTTAGTCATGCCAGTCCGAGCTAGCAAGTTTCAGTCATGTGGACTGTGTGTTTTCGGAGTGGACAACCGGTTTGTTTGGGTGTAGAGAATGAGGAGTATCTTAGCCGGTAGGCCGTACACTTACCTTTTGTCAATCTGTACAAAGTGTGGCATTCTGACCGTTATATGGTCAGGGGGCCCAACGTGTGGTAACCCTTAGCCGCCCATTTGAGTAGTTGTATTTATTGCGCACTTGTATGGTTTGAAAAGAGAAAAACACCACTCTTTATTTTAACCTTATTTATTGCTTGCTAGCTCTCTCTCTCTTATGCAATTTTTACAACCTGCATTCATGAACTACTTTACCCGAACACTCAAAGCACACACGGGCTTACTGAGATTCTTATCTCATCACATTTATGCCATATTTTCAAGGCGATCCTGCTGTGGAGATGAGTAGCTAGTTTGTTGCCTGCTTTGTAGACATTGTGTTATTTAGTTTATGTATTGTTTTGAGAGATGATTGTAAACAATTTATTTTGGAGTTGTTCTTAAATTTTGAGTTGTAATAAGTTTAAATTTTAAGGTATTGTTTATTTTCATTAGTATGACCTAGTTATAAAGACCCCTTGCCCTTTGGACGGGGCGACATCCTCGGCCCTGGCGGGCCTAAATAGTGGGGTGTTACAATTCTGATGTATGTGGCCCAATATCTAAACAAGCAAGATGAGGCTATAACTATTTCGTAACTTTTATCAATGATTATTTATGATATGGTTATTTCTATTTAATGAAATAGAAATCTAAAGCTTTTGAAAAGTTCAAAGACTTCAAGAATGAAGTAGAGAAACAACTAGGCGAAATTATTAAGACTCTAAGATCGGATCGAGGAGGTGAATACTTAAGCCAAAAGTTTCAGGGTTATCTTAGAGATAATGTGATTTTATCTCAATAGATTCTACCATATGCACCTTAACATAACAGTGTATCTGAGAAAAGAAATCGAACCCTTCTAGACGTGGTACGGACTATGATATCTTCTGTAGACTTGCCAATATTATTTTGGGGGTACGTACTAGAGACTTCTATTTATATTCTAAACAGAATTCCGTAAAAAAACGGTTGATACTACCACATTTGAGATGTTCTTTGGCAAGAAACTAAAGTTATCTCACTTGAGAGTATGGGGTTGTCCTGCCTTTGTCAAAAGGCCACAGTCAGATAAACTTCAAAATAAGTCTGACAAATGTTTGTTTGTGGGTTATTCGAAAGAATCTTTCAGGTATTACTTCTATCTCCCCTCTAAAAACAAAGTGTTATTTTCGAAACATGTTGTCTTCTTAGACAGTGGGAGTAAAATTGAACTTAGTGAAATTCAAGAAGAACAAACAAATAAGGATCAATCGTCTGATCCCACATCTATTGAGAGGATAGATGAACCTTCTGCTACACAAGATCCGCGTAGGTCAACTAAGATACGTGTGGCACTTGAGAGATATGGATTTCTCATAAGTGACTACAATGACGTATTGCACATAGATGAAGATGGGCCTACTACCTACAAGAAAGTTTTGAACAGTTTAAAATCTAACAAATGGCTTGAGGCCATGAAGTTAGAGATGGATTTCATGTACGACAACTAAGTATGGAGGACACCCCAATAACATGGTATTGTCAAAAGGAAGAACAAAACCATTCTAGAAATGGCAAGAGTTATGTTTAACACCAAGAAATTACCACCTAAATAGTGGGCAGAAGCAGTAAACATTACAACACACCTCATCAATCGAACATATTTGAAGCCACATACTAAAAGACAGCTTATGAAATTTGGAATGGCCGAAATCCACAATTGAGTTATTTCCATGTATTCAAAAGTGTTATATCTTGAATAACAGAGATCAGCTAGGAAAGTTTAACAAAAGAAGTGATGAAGATATCTTTCTTGGTTACTCTAACAACAGTAGAGCATTTCGAGTATACAACAAGAGAATTTATGTTGTCGTGAAATCAATCAATGTTATTGTTAAAAATATTTCACTAGAAAATATGAAGAGAAAGGTGGCGCAGTTAGATGATGATGAGCCTATGCTGTGAAACCCCACCTAAAGCCAAGCCTAGAGTAAGGGGGATGGGATGCATATCATGTCACGTCATCATGTATAAAACATACCTTTTTTGAAAGATTTTATGTGCCTTACAATTTTGGGGTTTATAGGTTAAATGGCTTATTTATGCTTGTTGGGTAGAAAGGGTAAAAAGGTAATTTTGCTTGAGGTCAAAATAGAAAGATGGCTTGAGGTTTAGATAAGAAGAATATTTGGGAGAGGAAATAAAAACAAAAGTTAGTGTGGTTAAGTGGTTAGAGCTCTGTGAATTAATTTCTAAAGTCTTGAGTTCAAATCCCATCATTTAAGTTTTATTCATAGTTATCTTCGTCATGTTTGAATTTTCATTTTCTTACATTCCTTAAAGATATGAATGTTGTCTTAAGGAAGACATAATGGTAATGTCTTGACCATGTGGTCTTGTCCTAAAAAGAATTCTTGTCCCCCTTTAATTTTGCTAGCCTTGTCCTAACATCTTTGAAATTTAAATTATCCTTAATTCATTAATCCATTATTAATCATAAAAATTCTGTGATAAATCCCTAGAAGATACGAATGTTGTCTTAAGGAAGACATAATGGCAATGTCTTAACCATGTGGTCTTGTCCTAAACAGAATTCTTGTTCCATTTAATTTTGCTAGCCTTGTCCTAACATCTTTGAAATTTAAACTATCCTTAATTCATTAATCCATTATTAATCATAAAAATTCTGTGATAAATCCCTAGCTTAGAATTTGAAAATCGGCTCTTGTGGGATAGATGAGGCTGAAAATGAGGAGGGAAATTAGGTAGGGATTCTAAGGAAAAGAAAACACCATAGCTATTCCTTCAAACTCCATCTTCATCTTGTTCATGTTTTGGTAAGAAAAATCTAGAAAATTTTCCAGATTTCCTTCAATGCTGTTTTTGAAAGTTTCAGCCAGCTTTCCTACCCAATTTCTGCAAGAAAACCAAACATTTTGTGCAAGGTTGAAGGCTGGAAATTCAGTGAATTTTTGAACTGTGCAAACATCCCAAAACCAAAAATTCGTTTTAGCAAACTAGTCACATTAAACATAGAATTTAAAGCCACTGTTAGAACATATGAACAGCTAGGACTTCCTCTATTTTTCTTCAAGATGAAGGATGGAAAACCACCATTAAAAGACCTTCAAACACCCTTAAAAACCAGCTGCAAAAATCATGCTAAAGAGGACAAAAGAATTCTGCACCAAAATCATTACAATTCCAAGTGTTCTTGAAGCTTAAATTCCAGAAATTTTTACAGCTTCTATCTTCAAGGCTAAGGTCGAAATTCTTCATCAAAACCCACTAAAATTTGGACCTTGTATAGCCATGGACTGAACATCTTGGCTTCCTCCCCAACCTTGAATATTAGGACTCCATAATCATACCTCAAAAAGCTCCTAAGATCACTCTATCCAAAACTTATTCAAACTTCAAACTAAATTCTAGATTTTGTTCCATTAAAACACTCCTATAGCTAAGTGATAAAACCAGAAAATCCTCAGCCATTATAAGACCATTTTTGGCCAACCTTAGGTCCGAACAACCCTTCATTCTTTGATTGAAACCTAGCTAATTCAGCCATACACCATTGAAGAACAAGAGACCTTCCATGAACAAACTCCATTAACTAATCTTATACCTCAAACAACTCCACCTTTTCCTCCATTTGAATTTCAAAAAAAATCTAAAAACCTTCTCTCTCATTCTTGATAGCCGAAAACCCCATTTGCACTAGGCCATTCAGCCATCATAATTCCAGCCACACTCAAAATCCATTTTCTCTCAAACTCTCTCAAAAAACACCAAGAACATCAAGAACACAAAAAACACACATTTCACATCTTCAAACATAAACCAATCATAAACACATCCAATCACTCCCAAACACTCTAGATCATCCATACTCAACCTATATACTTCATTTCTACACTTTATACAACCGAATCACACAAAGTTGGATTTCTGAAGGGATCAAACCAACCTTTTTTGTTGAAGGTTCAAAGAACACCAAAAGGTAAAATAAGAACAACGTCCTTGTTCTTCCTCTTCTACTCAACTTCTAATATTCCTTTCTAGTCTCATTCGTCTCTCTCTCACTTGGCCGAAATGGTGATGATCAACGATGGCTACTTTTGGACCACTAAAGGCCATCAAGCACTTGAGGATCTTCACTAACCAGGGAAAATCCTTCATCAAACGATCATCAATCAAGTATTTTTCCTTAATCATCCTTTTTAATTTTCAGAATCAAGACTCCTAGATGTTGATAGGATGATTGAATAAAGAAGGGGTTAAGTATATGTATGTGGATGAAGGGGATGGAGTTAGGACATGAGAGTTGGAATGATGTTATGCCTTATGGATTTTATTTTAGAATCTATATATTCATCATGATTAAAGAGATTCATGGATGTTTTGATGCATGTTAGATATTATGCCACCATTGGTGATTAGGCCTTTTTTATATTATTTTTCAAGAAATCCATAGATGATGTTATGCCAAGTAGAAGATCATTCATGTTGTAGTATATATTGATTCAAGTCTATGTTCCAGGATAGATTAACATGTGATTTATTATATGAGAATATGTTCATAGATCTTCTCTAACAATAGAAAATTATGATAAGAACTATTTTTATTAATTCTAGAATTATTTTTAATAACATTATTGTTATTAATTTAATTAGAATTATTATTCAATTTAATCTATAAAAATTTGAGAAACATTAGGTAGGTTTGAAATAGAGTATTATTTAAAATATTATTATTTTATTACTTAAATAAATAAAATCTTTTATTAAAAAATATAAATAATAAAATATTAGAATTAATTAACATCAAATGACCTTATAGACTATATTAATTAGCCTTACTAAAACTTTTATCTAAATCCATAAATATTATTTATATTAAATTTTATTTATTATTTATTAATTAAAAATTAAGTATAATTCATTTATTATTAATTTTATTGGTTATTTATTAATTATTAATTAAAAATTAAGTGTAATTTTTTATTTATAATAATACTATTTAAATATTACTAATTACCAATATTATTTAGGATTTATTAGTATTCATACATTAACACTAATTTTATTTATTAGCAATATTACTCATTATTTATCATTTGAAACTATAACTTATTATTATTTATTTTATAACACCCATTTATTTTAACTCATCAAGCTAGTTTATTTTATAAAGTATTTTATCCACTAATATTAAAGCCTAAGACATTATGGTCATGGTTAGTTGTGATTGTGATTAGTTGAGTTAGGAATTATTTATTTAAGGCAAACGTGGTCTGGATATTGTCTTATACCTTGTGTTTATCCCAGGCGGGGTTAGGCTGACCTTGGAAGACTTTTGAACTCGAGAAGAGCAAAAGATCAGGTAAATTCCTGCATGGAATCATTTGATGACCAAAGTTATTGTGGCAAGTCAAACTTATATGAGTATCTGTACTGTAAAAGTAATTATGGACATTTTTTCTTTTTGTTTCAGTCAAGTAAACCATTTAAAGTTAAATAAATAATTTTACACAAAATGCTAAACTTTTCCTAAAAACCTAATTTTTGCAAGAATTTTGCAAACCATAATTTCTATTTTCAAGTGAATCATTGGATGATCTTTTTTCTCCCAAGTGGGACAAACAATAAGGGTAGACTGCTAAGACTAGTCTTTAAAGGGTTAGAGTAAGTCTCTCAGTAGGTAGCCACCTCTGAGGGGTGAGTCCTTCCCGGATAGGATGCCAGTCCAGTAGGGCATGCTAGTTCGAGCTAGCAAGTTCAGTCAAGTTGACTGTATGTTTCCAAAATGGACAACCCGTAAGTTTGGGTGTAGAGATGGAGGAGTATCTCACCCGATAGGTTGTACACCTACCTTATATCAGTATGCACAAAGTGTGGCATTCTGATGGTTATATTGTCATGGTGCACAAAGTGTGGTGCCATGGCTACCTCTTTTGAGTGGTTGCATTTATTGTGCACATGTATGTTTGGAATGCAAAACACCACTCTTCATTTGTAAGATTTGTTCGAGGCTTGCCAGCATTTTCCTTTATGAAACGTTTATAATTTACATATATGAATTGTTTTACCTAAAACACTCAAAGCACACACGGGCTTACTAAGATTTATATCTCACCACCTTTCATACTATATTTTCAGGTTGATCCTACTGTGAAGTTTATTAGCTAGAGAATTATCTATATTTTGAAGACTCATTGTTATTTTCCTATGTATTTCTTTTGAGAGTTAGTATTAGACATTTATTTTATTTATTATTATTATTATTATTATTATTATTATTATTTTGCATTTGTTCAGGTATTGCTGGGTTGTAATAAGTTTAATTTTGAATTATTTCTCTTATTTTATTTTGTGTGTCCTAGTTATAAAGACTCCTTGTCCTATGGACGGGGCAACATCCCCAGCCCTAATAGGGGCATAGGTAGTGGGGTGTTACAAGTGGTATCAAAGACTAGGTTTAGGCAATTATTGATAGCATATGCTTTGTTTTATTAAGGATTAAAATCTTTTAACTTATCTGGCTTGTTTATGCTGTAGGATGGTTAGAATAATTAGAACTGCAAGGAAGGGGTAGCAATGCCATCCACCAATCCCTATCAACCCGAAAGATTTACCAATGCCACACCCTACACCGCAACCCGCACCTCAACCAATCATACCCTTGGACAAGAGTAGGGATGATGTGATTCAAATTATTGAGCCACCTCCAATATCTGTAATAGACTTAGTTACTGATAGTAAGGATGAGGAAATTGACATGAATCCCTACCCAACCATGTTAAAGCTGGGGAGAGTTATAGGAGACCCGGGAAGGAGCCAATGGACTATGAGTTCGTGAATGGGGCAGGGGTAGGTTTTGCTAGGAATATTGGAGGATGGTTGTATGATGCTGACACCGAAGATTCTGATGAGGATTAGAGGGGCTAAGTTCTGCTATGCTTAAGAAGTTTTTATTTATAGCTTTCAATAAACTCCTGTGCTAGGGGTCCATTTATGTTTAATGCTTTATTTCAAAATTTATGCAAATAAGAGTACTTGGTGTACTCTAATCTTGGAAAAATGCAATTCTTTATGCAAAACTTGTATCTAATTTTCTTTTACTTAAGCCTGAATGTCAATGCAGCTCGATTTGAATGTTTTCAACTTTGATGCATAAACTCATTATCTGGGGGATAGTTTAGAATGGCACCAAAGTGTCGTGCACCAACATCCAGCAGAAGGGTTCCTAAGGTAGAACCTGTGACTCTGGAGCTTGATGCAACTCAATTGTCATCGCCAAATCAGGGAAATGAGAATGAACTGTAGTAGAAAGTGGGATCTGAAGCACTTTTCAGCGTGACTATGGGTCAAGTGTTCCACAAAATGACCGAGATTTTGCAAACCCTATCTGAGCGGAGGAATCCAGAGGGGGAAGATAAAGCATTGGAGAGGTTTCTAAAATTTTAACCTCCCACCTTCTTGGGAGAGGCCAAGCAAGACCAAAAAGTGGAGCAATGGGTAGAGCGGATGGAAGACATCTTTGCCACACTCCAGTACACCGAGAAGTAAATAGTGAAATTTGCGGCATTTAGGCTGAGGGGCCCAGCTCGGGCATGGTGGTAACGAGTCCAAGATGACTGGGAAATGATAGATCAAGATTGGACATGAGCCAACTTTGTAGAGACATTCAAAATGGAATATATTCCTCAGTGGATAGTGGAGAAAAGGAAAGATAGTTCCAAAATTTGAAGCAAGAGAGCATGACTATGGCTCAGTATGCTGCCCGTTTTACTCAATTATCAAAATACTGCAAAAAACTGGTAGATACCATACAGAACCGAACAAGGCAGTTTATTAAAGGATTGAGGCAGGAGTTGAGAATGGCTTTAGAACCCTCTCCACCAATGAGTTATTTAGGGGCAATGGATGCAGCGACCCGAACTGAGAACGAGGATCGCAACAAGATAGTACCAAGACCTTTCTTACTCCCAAGATAACCACCGAGATTTTTTCAGAGGCAGCAACCCAATATGCGACCTGCCATCCAGCAATGGCAGAACTGAGGGAAGCCAGCACAAACGGCACCAGTTAGTCCTGCATAGAATCTTCCATCATGCTGACATGGCTGGAAAAAGGGTCATGTAGAGAAGAATTGTTGGTCCAAAAGAGCGGAGCGAAAATGCTACAATTGCGGAGATCCAACATCTACAAAACGCCTGCCCAAAACTTCTCCAAATCGGGCAAGGAAACCCGGCTTAGACCATGGGAGCTAATCGACCCATGCTACGGGAGCCTCCGGAAGTGGAACTTAGAAGTTGCAAGTGAAAGCAAAGGTTTTCGCTCTTAACCGGGAGGAAGTTGGAGTAGATGCAGTGGTGGTGGAAGGTACGTTTACTATCCAAGGTCATTCCGTTAATGCATTGATAGACCCTGGATCTACCTATTCCTATTTAAACAAGAATTGTACATATCATTTAGGTTGGGATAGAGTACAACTACCTTTTACCTTATTGGTGAGTACGCACTTGGGGAAAATGGTGCAAACAGATCGGTATGTACAGAATTGTAAAATTGAAGTGGGGAAAGAAAGCTTGGAGGGAGATTTGGTAGTATTAGCTATTGACGACTACGACTTGATTTTGGGTATGGATTGGCTAGCCAAGCATGGGGCTAAAGTAGACTATAAGAATAAGTCTGTCCAGTTCATTAGACCAGGATGCGATGTGTTGGAGTTCAACGGCAAGCGAGTAAAAGAGTTGAAGCTTTTTATAGCTGGTGCAAAAGCCCAGAAATTATTGAAGCAAGGATGTCAAGGATATTCGGCCTATGTGATAAATAAGCCGAAGGATCAGTGCACCCTCGAGGACATCGATATGGTAAGAGATTTTCCCAACGTGTTTCCTACGGAACTCACTTCTCACCTCCCAACCGAGAAGTAGAGCTCACCATTGATCTAGTCCCAAGAGCGGAACATGTATCCCGAACCCCATATCAAATGGCACTAGCAAAGTTGAAAGAATTAAAGGAGCAGCTAGAGGAATTGGTGAGGCAAGGTTACATAAGACCTAGCACGTTATCCTGGGGAGCTCCAGTGCTATTTGTGAAGAAGAAGGATGGGACCTTAAGGTTATGTATCGACTACCAGGGGTTGAACAACTTGACCATCAAGAATAAATATCATTTACCATTAATTGACGAGTTGTTCGACCAGTTGCAAGGTTCTAGTTGTTATTCCAAACTAGATTTAAGGCAAGGATATTGTGAGGATAAGGAGGAAGATATTTCCAAGACGGCCTTCAACAAAAGATATAGTCACTATGAGTTTGTAGTGATGCCTTTTGGGGTGACAAATGCACCAGCAGTGGTTATGGATTTGTTGCATCGAGTTTTCCAACCCTACCTAGACAAGTTTGTGGTGGTATTCATCGACAATATACTTATATACTCTAAGAGTCCTGAGGATCACGCAGAACATTTGAAGCTGGTATTGGAGAAGCTAAGAGAGCACAAGCTTTATGCCAAATTTAACATGTGCAAATTTTGGCTAGATAGTGTGTCATTCATTAGCCATATGGTAACCGAGGATGGAATCAAAGTAGACCCAACAACAGTTGAAGCAGTTTCAGACCGGAAGCAACCAGAGAACATCACGGAGATTCGAAACTTCTTCGAACTAGCTGGCTATTATAGGTGGTTTATTAAAGGGTTCTCAACGCTAGTATCACCTATAACCCAGCTGCTGAGAAAGGATGTACCATTTGGCTGGAATGAGAAATGCGAAAAGAGTTTCTAAAAGCTGAAGTGGAGGTTAATGACAGTACCCGTGTTAAGTTTGCCAGAGGGAGATAAACCTTACGCTTTATATACTGATGCTTCAAAGGAAGGTTTGGGAGTAGTGTTGATGCAGGATAGGAAGGTAATAGCCTATGCCTTTCGAAAGTTGAACCCTCATGAAGTCAACTATCCCACGTATGATTTGGAGCTGACTACCATTGTATTTACTTTAAAAAATGGCGACATTACTTGTATGGAGCTGAGTATGTAGTGTTTACCGATCACAAGAGCCTAAAATACATCTTCACCCAGAAGGACTTGAATTTGAGGCAACGGAGATGGATGGAATTTTTGGAAGAGTATCGTTATCCTATCAACTACCACTCTAGAAAGGCTAATATTGTTACTGATGCCCTGAGCCGTAAAGTTAAAATAGCCAGGCTGAGAGTGAAGGAGATTCAAGCAGTCCAAGAAGTGTTGGATAGAAGTACGAAAGTACAAGAAGAGAGAATTATTGTTAACAATCTGAGATTGATACCAGACCCAAAGCGGGAAATCATCGAGGCTTAGCAAAGTAATGCGGAATTCTAACCTTTCAAGGACAAAGAGCTTAAACGGCAAGGCAGTGATTTCTGACAGGACAAAGCGGGAGTTCTATATTTCCGAGATCGTTTGTGTGTTCCTAATGAGCACCAGTTGAAGGATAGGATTTTGGAGGAAGTGCATAAAAGCAAGTATGCAATTCATTCGGGAGAGGTAAAAATGTATCAAGACCTAAAAATGGCTTATTGGTGGCCCAGAATGAAGAGGAGCATGGTTAAGTATGTCTCAACATGTCGACCTATCAGAAAGTCAAAGCGGAGCACAAAAAGTCGACAAGATTGCTGCAACCGTTACCGATACCTGAATGCAAATGAGAAGAGGTGACCATGGACTTCGTTACCAGACTCCCTATGGCAATGACCCAAAAGGACGCTATATGGGTAGTGGTAGATAGATTGACCAAGACATCACATTTCATATCGGTAAATGTAAGAGATTCAATGGAGAAGTTAGCTCAATCCTATGTGCGGAAATAGTCAGATTGCATGGACTGCCTTCGAGTATTGTGTCCGACTGAGACCCGAGATTTACATCTCGATTTTGGGACAAGTTTCAAGAATCAATGGGTTCTAGTCTAAAGTTCAGTACAACAGTGCATCCGCAAACCGATGGTCAATTAGAAAGGGTTATATAGATATTGGAAGACATGTTAAGAGCTTGCGTGTTAGATTTCGGGGATAAGTGGATTAAATGTGTACTGTATGGGGAATTGGCTTACAATAATAGCTATTAGTCTTCGATTGGAATGGCCCTATATGAAGCATTATATGGACGTAAGTGTCAAGTACCTCTATACTGGAGTTGGTCAGAAGACGGCCATTTAAGCAAGTCTGGATAAGTCTGCGTTCAGGAAATGTTGGATAAGGTAAAGCTGATTTGAGAAACATTAAAGACGGCCCAGAACTGACAAAAGAGTTATGCGGACGATAGGCGAAGAGAGTTGGAATTTCAAGTAAGAGACAGTGTGTTCTTAAAGTTGACACCGAATAGAGAAATTTTGAAGCATCCGAAATGTGGAAAGCTAAATCCGAGATATTTGGGACCGTTTTCGATTAAAAAAAAAAAAATTGGACTGGTGGCGTATCGACTGGATTTGCCAGATGGGTTGTTAGGAACACACGATGTATTTCATGTGTTTCAGTTGAAAAAGTACAATGCTGACCCTGGACATGTTTTGAATGATGAACCGTTAGTATTGCAACCCAACTTAAGCTATGTAGAGAAACTCGTGAGAATTGTGGACTAAAGTATCAAGACTCTTTGGAATAAGCAGATTCCAATGGTAAAGGTACAATGAGAACATCATGGCACTCAAGATGGCACATGGAAAACGAAGGAGTTGGTAAAGCAGAAATATCCTGACCTGAGATAAAGGTATGCTTGAATTTCAAGACGAAAGTCTTCTAAGGAGGGGAGGATGTGAAACCCAACCTAAAGCCAACCCTAAAGTAAGGGGGATGGGATACATATCATGTCATCATGCATAAAATATACCTTTTTGAACGATTTTATGTGCTTTAGAATTGGGGTTTATAGGCTAAATGGCTTATTTATGCTTCTTGGGTAGAAAGGGTAAAAAGGTCATTTTACTTGAGGTCAACATAGGAAGATGGCTAGAGGTTTAGATAAGAAGAATATTTAGATGAGAAAATAAAAACAAAAGTTAGTGTGGTTAAGTGGTTAGAGCTTTGTGAATTAATCTCCAAGATCTTGAGTTCAAATCTCATCACTTAAGTTTTATTCATAGTTATTTTAGCTATGTTTGAATTTTCGTTTAATTTATTAATTATAATTGTTAATTGGGGATTTTTTTGAATCGAGAGATTTAACTATTTTTTATTTAAGGCGAATTCGAAATTGTTCGAATTGTGTAATCATCAATTACTGACGTTGGTAACCGACCAAAAGCAATTTGATTATAATTCAATTCGTGACGATCATAACTCGAAAGTTCGTATTCTTCAGTCATTGATAAACAATTTGTTGGACAATACTCAACGCAATTACCACAAATTTAAATATAATGGTAATGTCTTGACTATGTGGTCTTGTCCTAAAAAGAATTCTAGAAGATTTCTTGTCCCCTTTAATTTTGCTAGCCTTGTCCTAACATCTTTAAAATTTAAACTATCCTTAATTCATTAATTCATTATTAATCATAAAAATTCGGTGATAAATTCCTAGCTTAGAATTCGAAAATCAACTCTTGTGGGATAGATGAGGTCGAAAGTGAGGAGGGAAATTGGGTAGGGATTCCAAGGAAAAGAAAACACCATAGCTATTCCTTCAAACTCCATCTTCATCTTATTCATGTTTTGGTAAGAAAAATTTGGAAAATTTTTCAAATTTCCTTCAAAGCTGTTTTTGAAAGTTTCAACCAGCTTTCCTACCTAATTTCTGCAAGAAAACTAGATATTTTATGTAAGGTTGAAGGCTGGAAATTCAGTGAATTTTCAGACTGTGCAGACACCCAAAACCATAAATTCGTTTCAGCAAACTAGCCACATTAAACATGGAATTTGAAGCCACCGTTAGAACATATAAATAACTAGAACTTCCTCTGATTTTCTTCAAGATGAAGGCTGGAAAACCACCATTAAAAGACCTTCAAACACCCTTAAAAACCAGCTGCAAAATTGTGCCAAAGAGAATAAAAAAATTTTGCACCAAAACCATTGCAATTCCAAGTGTTTTTTAAGCTTAAATTCTAGAAATTTTTACAGCCTGTCTCTTCAAGGCTAAGGCCGAAATTCTTCAACAAAATCAACTGAAATTCGAACCTTGTACAGCCATGGACTGAACATCTTGGCTTCCTCTCCAACCTTGAATATTAGGACTCCATGATCATACTTCAAAAAGCTTCTACGATCACTCTATCTAAAACTTATTCAAACTTTAAACTAAATTCCAAATTTTGTTCCATTAAAACACTCCAATAGCTAAGTGATAAAATCAGAAAATCCTTTGCCATTATAAGACCATTTTCAGCCAGCCTTAAACCCTTCATTCTTTGATTGAAACATAGCAAATTCAGACATAAACCATTAAAGAACAAAAGACCTTCCATGAACAAACTCCATTAACTAATCTTATACCTCAAACAACTCTAACTTTTTCTCTATTTGAATTTTTTTTTAAAAAATCTAAAAACCTTCTCTCTCATTCTTGATAGCCAAAAACCCCATCTGCACTGGCCATTCGGTCATCATAATTCTAGCCACACTCAAAATCCATTTTCTCTCAAACATTCTCAAAAAACACCATGAACACACACTTCACATCTTCAAGCATAAACCAATTCTAAACACCTCCAATCACTCCCAAACACTCTAGATCATCCATACTCAACTTATATACTTCATTTCTACACTTTATAACACCGAATCACACAAAGTTAGATTTCCAAATGAATCAAACCAACCTTTTTTGTTGAAGGTTCCAAGAACACCAAAAGGTAAAATAAGAATAACCTCCTTATTCTTCCTCTTCTACTCAACTTCTAATATTCCTTTCTAGTCTCATTCGTCTCTCTCTCACTTGGCCGAAATGGTGATGATCAACCATAGCTACTTTCGGACCACTAAAGGCCATCAAGCACTTGAGGATCTTCACTAACCAAAGAAAATCTTTCATCAAACGATCATCAATCAAGTATTTTTCCTTAATCTTCCTTTTTAATTTTTAGAATCAAGACTCCTAAATGTTGATAGGATGATTGAATAAAGTAGGGGTTGAGTATATGTATGTGGATGAAGGGGATGGAGTTAGGACATAAGAGTTGGAATGAATGTTATGCCTTATGGATTTTGTTTTAGAATCTATATATTCATCATGATTAAAGAAATTCATGGAAGTTTTGATGCATGTTAGATATTATGCCACCGTTGGTGATTAAGTCTTTTATGATATTATTTTTCAATAAATCCATAAATGATGTTATGGCTAGTAGAAGATCATTCATGTTGTAGTATATGTTGATTCAAGACTATGTTCATGGATAGATTAACATATTATTTATTATATGAGAATATGTTCATAGATATTCTCTAACAATAGAAAATTATGGTAAGAACTATTTTTATTAATTCTAGAATTATTTTTACTAACATTATTTTTATTAATTTAATTAGAATTATTATTCAATTTAATCTATAAAAATTCGAGAAACATTAGGTAGTTTTGAAATAGAGTATTATTTAAAATATTATTATTTTATTACTTAAATAAATAAAATCTTTTATTAAAAAATATAAATAATAAAATATTAGAATTAATTAATATCAAATGACCTTGTAGACCATATTAATTAGCCTTACTAAAACTTTTATTTAAATCCATAAATATTATTTATATTAAAATTATTTATTACTTATTAATTAAAAATTAAGTATAATTCATTTATTATTAATTTTATTGGTTATTTATTAATTATTAATTAAAAATTAAGTGTAATTTTTTATTTATAATAATACTCTTTAAATATTACTAATTACCAATATTATTTAGGATTTATTAGTATTCATACGTTAAAACTAATTTTATTTATTAACAATATTACTTATTATTTATTATTTGAAACTATAACTTATTATTATTTATTTTATAACACCCATTTATTTTAACTCATCAAGCTAGTTTATTTTTATAAAGTATTTCATCAACTAGTATTAAAGCCTAAGACATTATGGTCATGGTTAGTTGTGGTTGTGAATAGTTGAGTTAGGAATTATTTATTTTAGGCAAACATGGTCTGAATTTTGTCTTATACCTTGTGTTTACCCCAGATGAGGTTAGACTGACCTTGGAAGACTTTTGAACTCGAGAAGAGCAAAAGATCAAGTAAGTTCCTGCATGGAATCATTTGAAGACTGAAGTTATTGTGGCAAATCAAACTCAATGTATACAAATATCTGTACTGTAAAAGCAATTATGGACAATTTTTCTTTTGTTTCAGTTAAACAAACAATTTTATACAAAATGCTAAACTTTTCCTAAAAATCCAATTTTTGCAAGAATTTTGCAAACCATAATTTCTATTTTCAAGTAAATCATTGAATGATCTTTTTTCTTCCAAGTGGGACAAACAACGTTAAGTACTCAATAAGGGTAGATTGCTAGGACTAGTCTTTGAAGGGTTAGAGTAAGTCTCTTAGTAGGTGGCCACCTCTGAGGGGTGAGTCCTTCTCGGATAGGATGCCAATCCGGTAGGTCATGTCGGTCCGAGCTAGCAAGTTCAGTCAAGTGGACTATATGTTTCCGGAATGGATAATCGATAAGTTTAGGTGTTGAGATAAAGAAGTATCTCACCCAGTAGACCGTACACTTACCTTGTGTCAGTATGCACAAAGTGTGACATTCTGATCGTTATATTGTCATGGTGCATAAAGTGTGGTGTCATGGCTACCTCTTTTAAGTGGTTGTATTTATTGTGCACATGTATGTTTGAAAAGTAAAACACTACTCTTTATTTGTAAGATTTGTTCAAGGCTTGCCAGCACTTTCCTTTATGAAACGTTTACTACTTACATATATGAACTATTTTACCTAAAACACTCAAAGCACACACGGGCTTACTAAGATTTATATCTCAACACCTTTCATACCATGTTTTCAGGTTGATCCTGCGATAGAGGTTATTAGCTAGAGAATTGCCTATGTTTTGAAAACTCATTGTTATTTTTCTATGTATTTCTTTTGAGAGACAGTAGCAGACATTCATTTTTTTTTTAATTTGTTCAAGTATTGCGGGGTTGTAATAAGTTTAATTTTGAATTATTTCTCTTATTTTATTTTGTGTGTCCTAGTTATAAAGACCTCTTGTCCTGTGGATGGGGCGACATCCCCAACCCAAATGGGGGCATAGGTAGTGGGGTGGTACATATGCAAACCACTAAGGAAGTTTCTACAGTAGAATTTTCAAACAGTGCAAGTCAAAATAATCCTATTAAAGACAAGAAGTAGCACAACAGAAGGTACCATCATCTAGAATAAAAAAAAAATCATCCAACTAACTTGATTATTAGAAGTATGGATAAGTCAAAGAAGATAAAGTGTAGAACAAAAGTTAATTATAAGGAGATGGTAAGTATACTTCTTATACTTCAACACTGGAGTTGAAAAATGTTAAAGAAGCTTAGATAGATTAACACTAGATTGTAACTATGCAAGACGAACTACAACAGTTTGAATGAAATGTTATTTGGGAACATGTACCAAGACCTAGGAATGTTAATGTAATTGGAACCAAGTGTGTCTTTCGAAACAAAACTAATGAGCTTTGTAACATAATAAGGAACAAAGTAAGGCTAGTTGCACAAGGATATACACAAGTTGCAGGAGTTAACTTCAATGAAACATTTGCACCTATAGCTAGACTAGAGTTTGTTAGATTATTACTTACTATAGCTTGCACTAAGAACTTCACACTTCAACAAATGGATATGAAGAGTGCATTTTTGAATGGGTTTTTATAGGAAGAAGTAGTATTAAACAACCCAAATATTTTGTCAATCCTGTGTTTCTAGACTATGTGTATAGGTTAAAAAAAGCTCTCTACGGGCTGAAATAAGTACCTAGAACATAGTATGAAAAACTTACAAATTATTTCTTCAAAAGAGGATACAAGGGAGAAAGAGCTTATAAGACCATGTTTGTCAAGAAACTTGGAGTAGATTTCATTGTTGCACAAATCTATGTTGACGAATCGTGATTGGTTCAACATCGAAGCAGATGTCAAAATGTTTCACCATCTTCTTGATGCTTCTTATGGACTTCATGCTCTTCAGCGGGAGCATGGTTAGTTGAATATGGTGGAATAGGAGCATCTAACATGTAGAATAACTTTTTCAATTTGAGAACGATTCTCAAATTTCTATACTAATCCAAGAGTTTGATTTGGTGAGCTTATTTGTTTCCAAAATGCTACGTAAATTCAAATTCGTTGTCATGTTGTAAATAACCTAAATGAAAGATAAAAGACATTAAACTATATATATGCACATAAAATACATTTAATTAGGGCTTTAATTAAAGACACATTTATTCCACTATTTTACTCAAATCAATAGTGCCACTATTGACTCGGGAAAGCCTGTTGGAAGGTTTCCCAGTATACCAATATCCAAATTCCTGAAGAATAACTTTAGGGATGTCCAACAAACCATTCTTAAATTTAATAGAAGATATCCAATACCAATTACATCAAATACAACTACCGGTATATTGGGTGATTAACATTTTTTAATCTTAAAGTATTTAATGCTACCCTAACTTAGCCTATAATACTCTTTATTCTTGGGGTTGCCCAACCAGGACAAAGATATTAGTTAAATCCAACCTATTAATCTGGAATCAAATTCCATAACTTGCACATACACGATGTCAAGTAGGCTTGGGGATGTCCAACAACCTAATCTCAAATAGAGCCTCGTTCTTACTATATTAATAAAATACTTTAGATTTAATATAATTTGGCAGATTTTTATTCTTTATTAATTAGTGGTCTCATCGTGTGGCATGCATAATATGAACAAATTGACAATATTGTAATTGACAAATACATGGCTTGGTTATACACTTTTCTAGATTAATTTCCTAGCTATGAAGGAAATTAATTTTGGCCAAACTTATGTGTTCATGCATGTTTTGAGAAAAACATCTTACCATCTTCTCGCCTTATCCTTAATCGCTATCTCCATAAGCTCATAAAATTAATTTTTATTCCTACATAACCTATGTAATCTAATTACATATATTCATAATAAAGAAACCTCGAGTCGAGGAGAATTAGATAAGAAGAGAAATTACAAGAGAATTATAGAGAAATGTAGGACTTGCATGCATTATTTATACAAAAACAAAGCAATAAAAATACATCACACAAAATTTATTAATCAAAATTAATTGGTCTAAGTCTATAACCAAGTCAACATGCTAAAATATGCTTAGATTCATAATATGCAAAATAAACATACATTAAATATAAATTTCCAAAATCATTATTTTGGAAAACTAAAATAGTTAGTCCCAAAATCAAATTTTGAAAACTTCATGGGTCCAAAACAAAATTTAGAAAGTTTGTGAGTCCTTAAGGAAAAATGTTTCTGTGTGCCATATTGGAAAAATAAAAAAACTTTTTATAAATTAAACGGGTCTGCGGCTTTTATTAACTAGCTTTGTTCAAGCCGATCACCGGCCTTGCATAGCCAACCACTTGTCGGCCACCGACTATGCTTAGCTGGTCGCTGGCTTGAACATGTTCAAGCTAGCCACCGGCTTTGCATGGCTGTGAACAAGCTTTTACTTGCATAAAATAAAAAGTCTGCACTGTTTTTCTAGTTTCCAATCTTCCGAAATGATTTTTCATCGATTTTGATTTGAGAAAAGCGTTAATCTATATTAAAAAATTGTTATGATCATCACCACAACAAGAATTTTAAAAATCAAATCAACGCAAAACAACCAGGATTTTCAGTAGTTTGCTTGCGGGAAGAACAAAAACACTACATAAAAATTTTCTAGAAAATATAGATGCAGTTCATTACTATAACCGATTACAGAAGTGGTATGTGAAAAAACACAGAAGCCCACAAAAAATGATTTTCAATTACCAAACAATTCATGTAACAATTTCACAAATTCGACTATAATCGTGAAACAATTTTCACAAACACAAATAGAACCCAAAAAATTCATGAAAAAAATTTTCACAGACCCACATTAATTCTTGAAACAGTTTCAAATCTCAAACAAAAACCCATAAGCACATATGAGAAGGCTCTAATATGAATGTTGGAATTCCTCATGCAAATCATACATAAGCAGAACGGAAATTAAATAGAATTCTAGATCAACGGATCACTCATATGATATTTATGGTCAAAGAAAATTGAGATTCGCAAAGAAATTTGTTACCTGAATCAAGTGGCTTTCAAAATTTTTCAGGAATCTGCAACCTTTCAGTGATCCCCACGATCAATCACCAATAGTGTTCTCCTCCTTTCTGGTTTTGTGAATACCACTGTAACCCAAGTGTAGAGATACCTCTACCAAAGTCCACACTTTAAACGGCACTCAAAATCCCACCAAAAATCTGTGCTAGCAGATCACTTTAATGGCAGCTATCAGGTTGAATCTTTGAGAAGAAGCATAAAAAGAAAAGGTTTCTGTATTCTCTGTATATTCACACAGTGACGGCACCAAAAATATGTATCTATATATGTTTCTGATGGACTAAGACATTCGAAGCCCTTTCCTTATGGGCTTGGGCTTTTGAATTGCAATTGGGCCTACTAAATTATAATTTGTTTATAATTGACCCAAGAGAATTTAATTATTGCAATTCGACCCCAATAGGCATAACACTTTATAATTAGCTCATAACAATTATTTCTTCTTGCAAATCTACCTTATAATATTATCATATAATATCTTGAGCACAAATTCCTCTAGTGTGTGTGACCCATTAGGTTTTTCTGATCTATTGGTAGCAAAATATGAATTAACTCTAATAACTATAGAATTAATAATCCTTAATAATTGAAATTAACTTATTAATTTAATTATAATTAATTTATTAAGTCTCTAATTAATAAATCCATATTTAGCATATTATAAGTGGCATCTAGCAATGCATCATGATCACCCAAATGTCCAGCAAGTCAAGCGACTTAGCATGAACATTTCAATAGAAAAATATCAGTGCAATAAACTCCTTTCATCATACTATATCTCATTCGGTTTAGAGTATGGAATTAGTGTTAACTTCCTCTAGAATATAATTAATTCTAGCCCAAATTTATTAGCACTTTTCCAGAATCTATTACTCAACATGTGTGTCATTTTGAAATTATTTTCAACACATAGTTGCCTTGCACAAGGGCTTCTTGAGTAATGATTTCCTACAAGTGGTCGTGAGATATACGCCTCCACTATAAGGAATGATGAATCATTTATTAACCCTCTCATCTACTTTCATTTACTTTAGGTTGTACCCAATATCCATCCTATAGGCAATTCTTGATAAGACTCTAAAGATTATAATCAAAGTATAATGTTTAGTAAATAAAGTACATTGGAGATTTCAAATCTAATGATACTTGTACATTTGTTATAATGAGATTTTATTATTGGTACTAAATAGTTATATTTGTGATTATTGAAGTACCTCGGGAAAATTAAATACTTAGCAGAAGATAGCAAATTAATTTTTTTTCCCAAGCCAAAGTCTAGAAGTACTTACTTCTAGGGTGTTTTATTTGAATAACCGGAGTTGGGTTCAGATTTGATGGTGCTTCTTGAATTAGAACGTCTACTTGTTCTACGAGAATACTAGCTAACCGTGGGCTCCTTCGTATCAAACACTTACCACGTTTGCTAGTTCCTGACCTTCCAGAGTATTCTCTAACCACTATGGACCTCTACCTGTGAAAGTAGAATTAGGGTGAAAAAGATTGGAAGAAAAATAAAAGAGATGAAAACATTGAAGGAAAATGAAAGAAACGGCAAAGGACAAAAAAAAATGTCAGCCTTGGTTTGCTAAGAAAAAATTGGAAACTGCTTTGTCATTTGTAAAAATCGATCAACCTTAACCAGAGGCACATGTGATGCCTTTATACTTAACACAATAGCTTCCTATTTTCTTCTCAACAACCGGCATGCATATTTTTCCTTTTATTTCCTTTTTTCTCTTTTCCTTTTTTTCTTTGCACATGTTAGCTTCCATCAATCCCTGATGGGCCATATAATATTAATTAGTCCAATAACTGATTAAATATTTCTCTTATTAATTAATTAATCCACTTGGACCCAATATAAAATTATCCAAGAAAATTAATTAATAAACTAATTAATTAAATTAGTTCTTTTATTAATTAATAAATTAAACAACTTGGACCCAATATAAAATTATCCAAGATAATTAATTAATAAACCAATTAATTAAATTGGTTCAATTAATTATTCTAGTCCAAATAAATAATTAATTGGACTCCTAGAATAATTCTTCGAATAATAAATTCACCCAATAAGCTCATATAGTAAATAAATTTATTAAGGTTATTTGAGCTACTTTAGGGATCAAAAGACATATTATTTTTTGCTACTAAAATGACCAAAATATCCCAAATAACACAGCAGTATTTTTTTATCAGTTTAAATATTCAATTTATCACTATATCAAAATATTGACCCCGAAAATAATATTGCAAGTACAATGTCTTCGACCTATACATGTAATAATGAAAATACCCGTCTACGTAACACCCGTCATTGAGATAGAAAAAATACAGTAACACATTTTTCAATGACATCTACCATTTTTTGATAGCTAGTTCAATAATTTAGGACTTTCAGTATGTATCCACTTATCACAGGGAGCTACCCAAAAGTGCACATACTTAGTTAAGTTTTTCAAGGCCCTAGATTATGAGATTATCCCGAACAATCACAAGAGGGTGATTTCTTCATGTAATGAAGCATAAAAACTCTATTGTATAAGTCCTTCTTAATTCACTAGAATCATACACTTAATGTATAAGGTTATTAGCCTTGCAACAAGACCTCACCTAATATACATCAAAGTATACAAGTCCAACTTTACCAGATCACCAACTTATACTCAAGTCTTAGGGTACTCGTCCATATAGTAGCTGCAATAAACTAATATTTATTTATTTTACTCCTTTTATAAAGATTATTATCGCGTGGTCCAGTTCTACGTATTTTAAGTACTCTTACACTATTAGTGTGAGTAGATTACTTACTGGTTAAAGGTAAACCATTTCCCATTTAGAAACCATAGTGTAATTGTAACACCTCGCTACCTAGGCCCAACAGAGCCGGGGATGTCGCCCCGTCCAAAGGACAATGGGTCTTTATAACTAGGTCACACAAACACAAATAAAGCAAATACTTTAAAATTGAACTTATTGCAACCCAAAAATTCAGGAACAAATCCAAAATAAATTGAATACAATCGTCTCTCAAAACAACACATAAAATAAATAAAATAAAGTCTTCAAGCAGGCAACAAATCTAGCTACTCATCTCCACAGCAGGATTAACCTGAAAACATGGCATAAAAGGTGAAGAGATAAAAATCTCAGTAAGCCCGTGTGTGCTTTGAGGGTTTCAGGTAAAACAATTCATGAATGCAGGTTGTAAAAATTGCATAAGAGAAAGTGTTGGCAAACAATAAATAAGGTTAAAAATAAAGAGTGGCATTTTGGTTTTCAAACCATACATATGCACAATAAGTACAGCCACTCAAATGGGTAGCCATAGGTTACCACACGTTGGGCCCCATGACCATATACCGGTCAGTATGCCACACTTTGTGCAAACTGACAAAAGGTAGGTGTACGGCCTACCGGGTGAGATACTCCTCCTTCTCAACACCCAACCTTACCGGTTGTCTACTCCAGAAATACACAGTCCACATGACTGAAACTTACTAGCTCAGACCAGCATGACCTACTGGACTGACATCCTATCCGGGAAAGACTCACCCCTCAGAGGTGTCCACCTACTGAGAGACTTATCATAACCCTTCAAAGACTAGTCCTAGTAGTCTACCCTTATTGAGTACTTAACGTTGTTTGTCCTACTTGGGAGAAAATTGATAAAACATTGCTTTATTTGGAAATAGCAATTAAGAGTTTCTAAAATTCTTGACAAAGTTGGGTTTTAGAAAGAGTTTAATATTCGTGCAAAACTGCTTATTTAATCTTCAAATGATTTGCTTGACTGAAATAAAAGGAAAACAGTCCCTTTACAAAATGAGTGTTCATACACTTCGTATTTAGCTTGCCATAGAAACTTTTTGTCATCAAATAAATTTATACAGGAGCTTACCTGATCCTTTGCTTGGGCGAATTCAAAATCTTCCAAAGCTGACCTAACCCCGCCTAGGGTAAACACAAACCATATGGTTATACTCAAGCCATTTTCTCTTTCATAAATAATCCTAATTCAACTTATTACAATCATGACCCTAATGTCCTAATCTTTAAGTCTAGATGATAAAGGCTTTTATAAAATAAGTCTAGCATGACAAGTTAAAATAACTAGTGATAAGTTAAAATAACTAGGGTTTGTAAAGTAATTACTAATAAGTTATAGGTTCAAATATTAAATCTTGAGTGCTGTTAATAAAAAAAATAAATTAGGGTTTAATTGATGAAGAATCCTAAGTTCTAGATGATATTATTAAATGGTCATTCTTAAATAATATTTTTAAAGTAAATATTAAATTATTGATAATCTCTTAATTAATAAATAATAGATAGAAAATAATTAATAATAAGTAAAATTAATAATAAATAAATTTTATTAAATCTTGATTAATAGATAACAAATAAATATAATATTTATGAATAGATGGCCTACAAGATCATTAATATTGTACCTATTATTATTTATATAAAAGGTTTTATTTATTATTATTTTCATATATAAATATTCATATATTGTTTTTAATAAAAGATATCATTTATTTGGCTAAAATATTACTATTTCATTTAATACTTCAATTCCAACACTTCCTAGGGTTTTCGAAATCTTTAAAGGAAAACATAGTATTAATTTTAATTAACGTAATAAAATTGGCTAAATAAAATAACTTAGGATCAAGAAGGTCATGATCATAATTTTCCTATTGCTAACAAGAATCATGAACATATTCTTCATCATCAAACAACAAACTATTCTATTCATGAATAAAGGCTTAAATCCATACCTACCAGCACATGGCTAAATCTCTACTAAGCATAATCATACTCATGGCTTCAATGAAAATAAGAACATAATATCCTATTCACCAAGGTGACATAATATTTAGCATGCTTAAAACATTCATACTCACTTAAGACATAAAGAACATGCATCGATCCACAAGGAATTTCATAAGGCTTAATCAAGATCAATCATTCTCATGCTTCAATCTCTACTCCTTCATACATATGCATATATCCAATCCTCAATCATATTCTATCCCTTTCTATCAACATCTAAGAGACATGACTTTAGAATGAAAGAGAAGGTTAAAGAGAAATACTCGGTTGATGACTATCTCGATGAAGATTTAATGAGATTCACACGCTTGGAAGGCTTGAATCGTCCAAGAGAGGAGAAAGAAAATAGCCATGGTTGAGCAACCATTCCGGCAGAGAGAGAGAGAGAGAGAGAGAGAGAGAGAGAGAGAGAGAGAGAGAGAATATTAGTATGACATGTTAAAGATTGAAGGGAAGAAGATAAACAAAAGTTGTTCTTGGTTACCTTGATGATGTTCTTGAGACTTCAAGGAAAATTATGGTTTTTAATCCAATTGTAAATTCTTGTTTTTGAGATTTGATGTTATAAAATCCAGAAATGGACTCTAAGGAGTATGTAGGTGTGTTCTGGAATTTTTGGGAGGGATTGGAGGTGTTTAGAGTGGTCTTAGGCTTGAAGAAAGATAGTGTGTGTTCTTAGTGAAAATGGAGAGAAAGTGCTGGACGAGTTGTGGAAGGGGTTGGCCGAATGATTGGGGGATTTCTCTGATTTGATTTTTAGATTAGGGAGAAGAGGGAAATCCGGTTGTTTTGAAATTCAAATAGAGGAATTTATGGAGTGTTTTAAGGTAAAAGATATGGTAATGATGTTTGATTCATGGAGGTTCTTTGGAGCTACAATGAAGCCGGCTGGTTTGCTGAAATGAATGAGGGTTAAAGGAGCTATAAGGTTGGCCGAAATACTGAGTTCAATGGTGGGAGAATTTTTGGTTTTTGAAGCTTAATCCAAGGGTGTTTTCATGGAGCAATTGCTGGAATTTTTGAAGTTTAATTGAAAGCTTGATTGGAGTAATTGAAGGAGGAATTAGAGGAGTGGTTATGGGGCCTAATCGTGTAAGGTTAGTGGAGGGGGTGATGGAGGTTAGTCTATGGCTGAACACTGGTTAACTCACAGAAGTTTGAGGTGATTTTTGGACAAGGCTTGAAGAGAGAGTAAGGCTGGAATTTTTCTGGTTTGAGATTCGAATTGTTTGCTGGAATTTGTTGTGCAGTTTTTCTACAATGTTCTAGCCGATTTGCAGAGAGTTTGGAGAGGTCTTTAAGGGTACTTTAAGGCTGGTTTCCAGCCTTCTTTATGGAGAAAAGCAGAGGTAATTTATTGGCTTGAAGGGTATAAGAAACAGCTTTGATTTTGGACTGCTATGCATCGAAGCTGTCCAGATTTTTTTTCTAGTTTGCACAGCTTTGTGCAATCTAGTTTTTTGGCAAAGAATTTTAGTCTTCAAGCTGAATAAGTTGGCCATTTTTCTGGCAGCATTTGAGTAAGAAAGATGGTTGAAATTTTCGAAGACTAGGCTGTCCAAGAACCTGGAAAAATTTCAGATTTCTTCCATGAAGAAGATGAACACTATGGAGTGGAGTTTGAAGGTTCAACATGGAGATTAATTCTCTTGGGAACCTTCCTTAACTCCTTCCCTATTTTCAGCCAATACTCTAACCTCTAAGAGCCATTTTCGAAATTCCAAGGCCCATAAACCTTGCTGAATTTTCTGGAATTAAAATATGGATTTGGATAAATTAAACAAACTTAATTGGTAAAGAATTTAAGGTAAGCTAGGGAATAAAATGACATAAATCCCTTAAGAATTCTTTTAGGGCATAAGAATAGGATTAGAGCATTCCCTTCATGTCTCCCCTAGGACAACTCTCCTATTGTTACTTATGGAATACAAGGGACAAAAATCCACCCTTAAATTAAAATAATCTTGAAAAAAACTTAAATGATGGAATTTGAACTCAAGACCTTAGAGATTAATTCCAAAGCTCTAACCACAAAGCCACAACAACTCTTGTTCTTATTTTCTCTCCCAAATATTCCTCCTATTTAATCCTCAAGCTATCTTCCTATTTTGACCTCAAGCAAAAATTACCATTTTACCCTTCCTACCCAATATTCATAACTAAGCCTTCTAGACTATAAATCATAATTCTAAAGCACATAAAATCATTCAAAAATATATATATATTCATGTAAGAAAATATGATATGCATCCCAACCCCCTTACTCTAGGGTTGGCTTTAGGTGGGGTTTCACAGTAATAATCTAAACCTTGATGAAGTGCCCAGCTCCATCAAGCAATCAAGAACAATTTTTCGCTTATGTGTTAGTAGCCCATAATCTACACCTTACTGTGAAAGCACAACACAATCATGTAGATTACTTACTAACACAATTAGACCTTAATGTGTAATATATGTGAACAAACAACCATTAATGAATGAAACTTTTATTAATTTCCAAAATATAGAAATACATAGGCTATTTTGGGCATACATTCCAACAATTATCTCATAGCTACGTAATCCAATGAACTTGTTCATATAATAAGCGTCCACATATTAACTTCGAGTATCACAATACTTACAGATGTGGGAACCACTGCTTGATCTAATCGAGAAGTATAACATGTGCTAGTCTTTGTGCATTAATGATGTCCTACCTAATTAACACTATAACTAGGGAAAGTTTAAGCACAAGTACTACGTAGTGTAGTAGAAATCTCACATCATGGTCTCTATCATAATTTCCTTAACACTATACATTGTGCTAGAGACTTTATCATTCAGTTTTATACACATACACATACGAAACAAAGAAATTGAAAGATAAAAAATGCTTTTTTATTGAATAAATATGCAAAATATATTGTACAAATAATTTCTTCTAGGAAATAATCCTAACATAACCAGCTCAAGATTTATAGTAAGGGTTCCAAAGATGAGAATTTTGCCAAAAGTTAGCTAAAACTCCTTGCTCAATTTTCAATTGTTTGCCGGTAGCAATACCCCAATGTCCAATAAGAATTAAGATTCACCTTGAGTTCTTCACACACAGCTTCCAAGGCTTACAAAGATTGTTTAACTCTTGGTTTTTATCACCAAGATTCACAAAAAAAGAATGTAAATGAGCTATAGAATTGAGGGCTAGGAGCAATTGATTACAAAAAAAATAGGAGAATAATTAAGGGATTTCCAACTGTAAGAAAATTTTGAAATCCATGGGAGATTTGATTTTATAGAGTGAATTGAACAATAGGTAAACAAAAGATTACACGGCGATGAAGAAATGGAGGAAGAATAGTGGGCACCATCGAAGGGTTTGAAAGTATTAAGAAAGTGACAAGAAAATAGCTGTTTCATTTTTCTGCAATTCAACATTGCACGGCACCATGAAAGTTGACTTACATATCACTGTCAAAGCCGCAGTATGTTGAAATCCTGATACAAAACGATGTCGTTAAAATTATAAATAGATGTATGGTGATGTGGAGATTGACCTCCACAGCACCATGTAAATTTTTAGGCACTATAATGCTTAACTAAAATGACAACATTTTTTGTTCAGATAGATACACTGTAACATCACTCATGACTTGCATGACACTGTGAAATCCTAAAACTTTTAATTTTTGTCATTTTAAAGGGTATAGCGCTGTGGACTTTGATAGCCAACATGCCATAAAACTCCCAGAAAAAGCAAAATATTATTCCTTTTTCTTATTTTGTTATTTTTAATATATTTTTATATAAAACAAGTAAAGAAAATAAAGCCAATATATATAGTCATGAAACTCAAAGTGAAACATAATAATATCAAGAACATAGACTATAAACATGACATGGCAAACCAAACCAACTATCAAAATGAACTCCCAAGCTAAATATACTCAAAACTAATATCAAAACTAAGCAAAACTTTATTCTGTTAGTGTTGTGCCCTAAAGACAATCACTTGTATTTTGTGTATGACACATTTTTTTTTTTACTATATAAGGCATTATTTATATTTCAGTTTGTTTTCTTTACTTTCATGTAAAATAACTAGTAAATAAAGTCCCAAGTACAACATGTGTTAAGGAAATCATGACAGAGATCATGATGTGAGATTCCTACTATATTGTATAGTGTTAGCAATTAAATAATCACTAGTCATAGTATTAATGAGATAGGACTTCATTAATGCTTTAAGACTAGCATGTATTAGACTTCTTGATTTAATTAGGCAGTGGTTCTCACATCCGTGAGTATTGTGATACTCAAAGCTAATATGTGGATGCTTGTTAATAGAATAAGTACATTGGATGACCTGACTATGAGATAATTATATGGATAACTATTTAATGAGATAGAATCTCATTATAGCAAACATGCAAGTATCCTTTGACTTGAGATGTCCAAAGTACTTTGTTTGCTGAGCATTATACTTTAAGTCCAACTCTGGAGCCAGATCGAGGGCCGCCTATGGGATAGATATTGGGTACAATGTGAAGTAAACGAAAGTAGTTGAGAGGGTCAATAAAGGATTTACCACTCCTAATAGTAGGGGCAAATATCTCACGGCCACTTGTAGGAATTACAACTCGTGAAATCCTTGGCCAAAATGATTATGTATTGGAAACAGTTCCAATTGATAAACATGTAGAGTAGTGAATTCCTGGTACAAGTACTGATATATTAGGGCCAAAATTAATATATACTCTTGAGGGAGTTGGCATTAATTCCATACTCCAAACTGAATGAGATATTACATGGTGAAATGAGTTTTTTGCACTATACTTTGTTATTGAAGGGTTCACGTCAAGCGACTTGATTTTCTAGACTCTTGAGTGGTCATGATGTGTTGCTTAAATACTACTCATGATTTGCTGAATATGGGTTTATTTATTGATGAATTAAAAAACCAATCCTGATTGGAAATAATAGGTTAATTCTAAATTATTAAGGATTATTAATCTCAAAGACGTTTGCGTTAATTCATATTTTGCTACCAATAGACTGGAAAACCTAATTGGTTACATATAATAAAGGATTATGTACTCGAGATGTTATTTGATAACATTGTGGCGTTAATTTTGAGAAGTAGAAGTTATTTAGGCCAAATTATAATTAGTTATAATTTTTGGACTGAATTATAATTGTGAAAACTTGTAGGTTTCAATTACAATTTAATGAATTCTAATTTGATTAGAATTCACAGAGCGTTGTATCAGCATTATTTCTAGGATTTCTTCCTTAGAATATGTCGTGGTTGTTTTATCTAAAAGATAAACAGAGAAAATTTGTTCTTTCTGATTTTGATACACATATTTTCCTCTCTTCTTCGGAAGATACCCTAGCCGCCAAGAAATTCTCCTATAAGAGAAATTTTTGGTTTCCTTGAGAGCATGCCTCATGTGGATACTATCAGAGTTAATCTTATACTGAGATTAAAGCGGAAACACATCTGCATGGTGTTGAACTATCTACATTGAGAAGCCATTCTCAAAAGGTTGCTATCGGCTTCTGGATCGTGCCTCAGTATTTGGCTGATTTTTTTTTTTTTTTTACGACGCCACACTGAGAAGGTATATTACCCTTCTTGCTTTCTGTTATTCACACCTTGCAAATTCTAGTTTTCGTATCTCTTAAATCTTCCACTGCGCAAACCTATTTTTTTGCATAAGATACTTACAGTGGTATCAAAGCTAGGTTGTGTGTGATTTACAAATCATCTATATGTCATGAAAACATTTTATGACATCCCTGTTGTCTTCAGTGAAAGTTGTTTCACGAAGCTTTGATATCTGAAAATCGTTTCAGTTTATTTCTTGAAATTGTTTTAAGGATTGTGGGTCTCTATTGTGTTCTAAAATTGTTACGAATGCATCTTGTTTTCTGGAAAATTTGATTTTGTGGGTTCTGGATGCAATGCATGGTGATTCTGTAAAGGTTACAGAAGGCTTCAAAGTGTGTTTGAAGTTGTTTTTATGACTCGGTCTATTCTGTACGAGAAACTGATGTAAACTTATTTGATTTTCAAGAAAATTAGTTTTCTAAAAATTACAATTTCGTTTCAATACAGAAAATATGTTTCTGTGTATTCTACTTGTGCAAAGTAAGAAAGGTTCTATCTGGTTTAATTTTTTGCATAATAGAATATCTGTGTTGTAAAAATTGATTGTAGATGGAAATTGTTTCATAAGGTTTTGAATTGCAGGTTTGTGAACAATGCTAGATGAAGACGAACAGAATGTCTATTCTCTAAAAATGCTGCAAAAAATTAAAGAGGAAACGATCCATAAATAGTTTCTAGAAAAAGACGAAGGTTTTTAAATATATATATATATATATATATATATAAGTTTTTTTTTTATTAATTCTCATTTTGAGAATTAAATCTAATTATGATTAGGTTTTAAATAGGACCCAGATTTGGGATAAATTATATTTTAGAAATTAATATATTTTCTAAAATATTGATTTTAGATTATATATTATTATTTAATTTCTAAAATATGATTTTAGCAATTAATAAATTTTCTAAAATATTTATTTTAGAGTTTATCCTAATAAATTTCTAGAATTCGGTTTTAGAAATTAAATCTAAAATATTGATTTTAGATTTTATCTTAATTTAATTCTAGAATTTGATTTTAGAAATTAAATCTAAAATATTGATTTTAGAATTTTGTTTTATTTTTCAAAAATAGAGATTTTGGAATAATAAAATTATATGTTTAATTTTGTTTAAGCATATTTAATGGCTTGGTAGATGGTTATAGACTAAAACCATATTATATATGTTTATGCATTATTTACAGTTTTGGTTTTATTAAATAGGACATGCGAATCCTGCCTTCTCTAAAATTTTTGTGTAATTCTCTTCTTATCTAACTCCCCTTAAATGTAACTCGAGGTTTCTATATTTAGGAAATTTATGTAATTAGATTGCATAGGTTAAATAGGGATATAATTATTTTAATTTTGGAGATGGCGACCAAAACAAGGCAAGAGGGTAAGACCTTCTACTTAAATTATGCATGAACACACATAGGGTTAACCATGTTAATTTTCTTTTTGGCTTGAAAAAATTAATTTAGAGAATTCCATAACCATACCACGTAAATCGCTTTATTACCATGATTATCAATTTATGTGATTTATTAATATATGTATGCATGTCAGTTGATGAAATCACTAAAATGAATAAATCCCTCAATTAATATTAAACCTAATTCCTTCAGTTAATATAGTAAGAAAGTGAGTCTTTTTTCTTTAGACTAGGTTGTTGGGTTAATCCAAGCCTACTCGACATTGGGTATATTCAAATTATGGAATTAAATTCTTGATTAATGGGTCGGGTTTAACTAAATTTTGTATCCCGGTTGGGCTAACTCAAGCATAAATAAATTTAGAGGAAATATTGGGGTAGCCCAAAAGACTTTAAGATTAAAAGATGTTGATAACCCAATGATCTGGTAATTACATACGATGTAATTGGTATTAGATACCTACCATTGAACTCAAGGGTGGCTTGTTGGGCAAACTTAAGGTCATTTTTAAGGAATTAGGATACCAGTCCACTAAGAAAGCTTCCAACGAGATTTCCCAAATCAATAGTGGGGGCTATTGGTTTGAGAAAAATAGTGGAGTAATAATGTGTTTAATTAAAAACCTAATTATTTGCATTACATTGGCATATAAAGTTAGCTAATATTTTCTATCTTTATATCTTGGTCACGTGCATCATGTCAACCAACCTAAACTTACATAGCATCTTGGAAACCAACAAACTAACTGAGTCAAACTATCTCGACTGATATAGAAACTTGAGAATCGTTCTCAAGTCGAAAAAGTTACTCTACGTGATAGATACTCCTATTCCACCACCACCAACTCAAGATGCTTATGCTGATGAGCATGCTGTCCATAAGAAGCACAAGGAGGACAATGACACGACATCTTATATCTTGCTAGCGTCAATGACTCTTAAGATTCAAAAACAACACGAGCATATGGATGCTCAATCGATTATTCTCTATCTTTGAGAGCTGTTTGACACCCAAGCCAGAACAGAGAGATATGAGATCTCGAAGTAACTGTTCTGTTATAAAATGGCCGAGGGTGCTTCTGTTGCCACTCATGGGCTGAAGATGTTGGGCTTGACTGAGAAGCTTAGATCTCTTGGGTTCGTGATGGACCATGAATTAAGTATTGACTTAATTCTATAATCTTTGCCTAATAGTTTTTCACAATTTATTATTAACTATCAGATGAACAAGATTGAGTCCACCATTTTTGAGTTGATCAATCTTCTCAAGACTGTAGAATCTTCTATGAAGAAGGATTCCAATACGGTCTTGATGGTAGAATCTTCTTCTTCCAAGAAAAAAGTTTAAAGGAAGAAGAAGAAGGCTCTTACTAAGCCCAAAGGTAGTGTGAAGAAGAAGGATGCAATCACCAAAGGCTTATGCCATTACTGTGGCAAAATGGGCCATTGGAGGTGCAACTGCAAAGCTTACCTGGAGATTGTCAAGGAAAAAAAGGAGAATGAGAATCTTGTGAGAACTTCTACTTCTACTCCTGATATGTTTATGATTGAGATAAATAATGCCTTTAGAAATGATATTTGGATATTGTATACCAAATGTGGATCTCATTTGTGCAATAACTTGCAGGGAATAAAGGGCGGTAGAAGGCTAGAGAAAGGCGATGTGGACCTGTGTACTGCAAATGGAGCAAAGGTTGCTGCACTTGTTGTAGGGACATACAAGCTAAGCCTTCCTTTAGTATTAGTTTTAGAATTGCAAAACTCTTATTTTGTGCCAATTTTAATGAAAAACATTATCCTAGTTGCGTGTATAGACTTGTATAGATTTCATTTGATATTTAAGAATAAATGTTGTTCTTTTTCATTGAATGATATTCATTATGGTTCTGCAACTTTGGTTAATGGTTTATATGTTCTAGATATGGATAATCCAATTCTTAATATAAACAATAAGAAACTAAAGAAAGATAACTCAAACACCTCTTACTTATGGCATTGTTGTTTAGGCCATACAAGCAAGAGGAGACTATAACTATTTCATAACCTTTATCAATGATTTTTCACAATATAGGTATTTGTATTTAATGAAATACAAATCTGAGGCCTTTGACAAGTTCAAAAGCTTCAAGAATGAAGTAGAGAAACAACTTGGCAAAAGTATTAAGACTCTATGATCTGATCGAGGAAGCGAATACTTGAGCCAAGAGTTTCAAGGTTATTTTAGAGATAATGAGATATTATCTCAATGGACTTCATCACATACACCTCAACATAACGGTTTATCTGAGAAAATGAATCAAACCCTTCTAGATATGGTACGGACCATAATGGCTTCTGCAGACCTACCAAAATCATTTTAGGGTTATGCACTAGAAACTTCTATTTATATTCTAAACAGAGTTCCAACAAAAATGGTTAATACTACCCCATTTAAGATGTTCTTTGGTAATGGCTACAGTCAGACAAGTTTGACAGTAAGTCTAACAAGTGTTTATTTATGGGATATCCGAAAGAATCTTTCGAATATTACTTCTACTTCCCTTTCGAAAATAAAGTGTTTGTTTTGAAGCATGTCTTCTTCTTGGAGAAGGAGCACATGCTCAAAGGGGATAGTAGGAGTAAAATTGAACTTAGTAAAGTTCAAGAAGAACAAACAAACAAGGATCAACCGTCAAATCCCACTTCTATTGAGAAAATATATGTACCTTCTAGTACACAAGATCCTCGTAGGTCAGAGTAGGATATGTGTGGCACCTGAGAGATATGGATTTTTCATTAGTGACCACAATGGTGTATTACTTATAGATGAGGATGAGCTTACAACTTACAAGGAAGTTCTGAACAATTCAGAATCTGACAAATGGCTTGAAGTCATGAAGTCAGAGATGGATTTCATGTACGACAATCAAGTATAGACTTTGGTTGATCTACCCAAAGGAATTAAACATATTGGGTGTAAATGAGTTTTTAAGAAGAAAATCAACATGGATGGTAACGTAGTTACCTATAAAATACGACCAGTGGTTAAGAGTTATCGTTAATAACATGGTAATGACTATGACGAAACCTTCTCGCCAGTAGCCATTCTAAAATCCATCAAGATACTCCTAGCCATTGCTGCTCATCATGATTATAAGATCTAGCAAATGGATGTGAAAACATCTTTCCTAAATGGAAATCTGACTGAGGAAGTATATAGACACAACCTGAGGGTTTCACATCCAATGATAGAACAAAAGTGTAAAAACTGCAAAGATCCATTTATGGACTTAAGCAAATGTCTAGGAGTTGGAACATTTATTTTATGAAACAATCAAAGAGTTTGGTTTCATGTAAAGTATGGATGAACCTTGTGTATACAAGAAGGCTAGTGGGAGCACAATCGTTGTCTTATTACTTTATGTAGATGACATATTGCTCATAGGAAATGATATACTTATTCTTCAATCAGTTAAAGTTTGGTTATCCAAGAAATTCTCCATGAAAGACCTCGGAGAAGCAACCTACATTCTTGGAATAAGGATCTATAGAGATAGGTCAAAAAGGTTGCTAGGTCTTTCACAGTCTACATACATAGACAAAGTGTTAAAAAGGTTTAACATGGATCAATCCAAAAAGGGATTCTTACCCATGACGCATGGAGTAAGCCTTTCAAAGTCGATGTCTCCTAAGACATAAGTTGAAAGGGATTATATGAGTAAGATTTCATATATTTCAGCAGTTGGATCTATCATGTACGCTATGATATGTACAAGGCCTGATGTATCCTGTGCTCCCAATTTAATGAGCAGATAATAATCTGACCCGATAAGGGTCATTGGGTGGCCGTAAAGAACATCCTTAAGTACTTGCGAATGACTAAGGATATGTTCTTTGTATTTGGAGAGGGTGACTTGCAAGTAAATGGATATACTGATGCAAGTTTTTAATCTAACAAAGATAATTTCAAATCACAGTCTGGCTATGTGTTTATGTTGTGTAGAGGGGTAATAAGTTGGAAAATTTTCAAACAAGAGACTATTGCTAACTCTACAATAGAAGCTGAGTACATAGCTACTTCTGAAGCAGCTAAGGAAGCAGTTTAGCTCAAGAAGTTCATAACAGAACTGGGAGTGGTTTGTCCAATATCATTGTATTGTGACAACAACAGTGCCATTACACAAGCAAAGGAGCCACAGTCTCACCAACGATCCAAACACGTACTACGATGCTATCATCTAATCCAGGATGTCATAAATAGGAATGAAGTGAAGATAGAGAGAGTTCCCACATATGAGAACATAGCTGACCCGCTTACAAAAGTACTATCCCAGAAGAAACATGATAGGCATATTGAGTCATTCGGTATTAGATACATGAATGATTGGCTCTAGTGCAAGTGGGAGTTTGTTAATGTAGTGCCCTAGAGGAAATCAATTGTACTTTGTATATGACACATTTGTTTTATAATACAAGATATTATTTATCTTTCAGTTTATTTTCTTTACTTTCATGTAAAATAACTGTTAGATAAAGTCCCTAGTACAACACTGTGTTAAGGAAATCATGATAGAGATTATGATGTGAGATTCCTATTACACTGTATAGTGTTAGTACTTAAATAATCCTTAGTCATAGTATTAATAAGATAGGACTTCATTAATGCATTAAGACTAGCACGTGTTAGACTTCTTGATTTTATCAGGTGATGGTTCTCATATCCGTGAGTATTGTGATACTCAAAGCTAATACGTGGATGCTTGTTAATAGAACAAATACATTGGATGACCTGGCTATGAGATAATCACAGGGATAACTATTTAGTGCCAGTGATAGAAACTCGTTATAGCAAACGTGTAAGAATCCTTAGACTTGAGATCTCCAAGATACTTTGTTTGTTGAGCACTATACTTTGATTTCAATCTCTAGAGCCATATCGAGGGCCGCCTCTGGGATGGATATTGGGTACAATGTGAGGTAAACGAAAGTAATTGAGATGGTCAATAAAGGATTTACCACTCCTAATAGTATGGGTGAATATCTCACAACTAACACATGGATGCTTGTTAATAGAACAAATACACTGGATGACCTAGCTATGAGATAATCATACGAATAACTATTTAGTGCCAGTGATAGAATCTCATTATATCAAATGTGTAAGTATCCTTAGACTTGAGATCTCCAAGGTACTTTGTTTGCTGAGCATTGTATTTTGATTCCAATCTCTAGAGCCAGATCAAAGGCCGCCTATGGGATAGATATTATATATAATGTGAGATAAATGAAAGTAGTTGAGAGTGTCAATAAATGATTCACCACTCCTAATAATAGGAGCGAATATCTGATGACCACTTGTAGGAATAACTACTTATGAAATTCTTGGCCAATATGATTGTGTAATGGAAACAGTTCCAATTGATACACATGTAGAATAGTGAATTCCTGGTATAAGTACTGATATATTCAGTCCAAAATTAATATATATTATGGAGGGAGTTGGCACTAATTCCGTACTCCAAACCGAATGAGATATTGTATGATGAAAGGAGTTTATTGCACTGTAGTTTGTTATTGAATGGTTCGTGTCAAGCCACTTATCTTCCTGGATTCTTGGGTCGTCCTAATGTGTTGCTAGATACCACTCATGATCTGCTGAATATGGGTTTATTAATTGATGAATTAATAAATCAATCATGATTAGAATTAATATGTTAATTCCAAATTATTAAGGATTATTAATCTTAAAAACATTTGGATTAATTCATATTTTGCTACCAATAGATTGGAAAACCTAATAGGTCACATACAATAGAGGATTATGTACTCAAGATGTTATTTGATAACATTGCGGGGTTAATTGTGAAAAGTAGAAGTTATTTGGGCCAAATTATTATTAGTTATAATTTCTAGACCAAATTATAATTGTTAGAACTTGTAGGTTTCAATTACAATTTAATGAATTCTAATTTGATTAGAATTCATAGAGCATTGTATCAGTGTTATTTCTAGGATTTTTTCTTTAGAATATGTCATGGTTGTTTTATCTAAAAGATACACAGAGAAAAATTATTCTCTCTGATTTTGATACACACGTTTTCTTCTCTTCTCCGAAAGATACCCTAGCCGCCAAGAAATTCTCCTAGCAAAGAAATTTTTGGTTTTCTTGAGAGAATATCTCATGTGGATACTATCGGAGTTAATCTCATACTGAGATTAAAGTGGCAAGACATCTGCGCAGTGTTGAACTATCTACATTGAGAAGCCGTTCTCTAAAGATGGCGATCAGATTCTGGATCATGCCTTAGTATTTGACTGAAAATTTTGTTTTATAGCACCACACTGAGAAGGTATATTACTCTTCTTGTTTTTTGTTATTCACTTGTAGATTCTGGTTTCGGTATCTCTTAAATCTTTTGCTGTGCAAACCTATTTTTTTGCATGAGATACTTACATATTCAAGTGTAAGAACATTGTAGAGAGAAAGATTAAGGTTTTCCACATTCATCACATGGATTGCCTTCAGTGTTCCCTAGCATAGTTCCCATTATTCGTTCAGAAAGCATCTTGGCAAATTGTCCAATTTGACTTTCAAGATTGTGAATAGAATCTTCTTGGTTTCTCATTAATGCATTAGCACCTTAGAATTTTTATTAGTGGAAGTAACCAACTTAGCCACTAAATTCTCCAAAGATGGTTTAAGTGGTGCTTGTGGAAGTGGTAGAGGTGGAGCATGATATGACATAGGAGCTGGGGTCTTAGAGCAATGTTAGCTTGTACTCCTTGAGGTCTTACATAGCCTAGTCCTTAATTACTTCATGAAAAATTTGGGTGATTGTGCCAGCTTGGATTGTATTTGTTACCAAAAGGAGTGTTGTCATATCTTGCATTTCCCAAGTAATTGACATGCTCAAATTGTTGCTCATTCCCTGACATTCATGATGTTAGTGTCCTCCTCCACAAAACTCGCGCATCATGACTTGTGTTGTAGAATTAGTATTCATTTTATCTACTTTCCTAGTAAGAATTTCCAACTTAGCTTCTAATGATGCTAATTGAGCATTAGGATCCTCATCTAACAATTCATCAAATTGAACCATTTGTTAAATCATTTGGATAAAATTAGGCTTATTCTCAAAATTATTTACATCCACTAGAGGTCTCACAATACTTGAATTTGTACCCGAAATAGTAGGTCTAACATAATCACCAATTGTCCTTCTCCCATTTTCATTACCATTTCCATTACCTCTTTGATTAATCTCCTTTTCACCAACACTTGAAATGGCTAATTGATCAAAGGCTTTTAAGGTTCTTTATTTTTGCTCTCTACACAATCTTCTAAACGTCCTTTCTATCTTACTATTAAAATCAAATAATGCCTTACTCAAGTGTCTTCTATGCATACACAAGAAAATTTTCCTACAAAACAAAACCAAGAAAACTCAACTACAAATATTCCAATCCAATCAAATCAAAAGAATAGATGTAGGGATAATAAAATTATAATCTATGAAGCATTGTAATAAAAATATATTACTGCTTTTAAAAAGAATAAAAGAGTAAAAAACTACGATCTAAACAAATATAACAAGAACCAAAACAAAAGTTAGTATCTAAATTATTCACAAGAAATTAATAAAATAAAAATTAAAGAACAAAATCATCTACAATCAAGCTATATAAAAAGAAATATTGTGAAACCCCATCTAAAGCCAACCCTAGAGTGAGAGGGATGGGATGCATATCATGTCATCATGTATAAAATATACATTTTTGAATGATTTTATTTGCCTTAGAATTGAGGTTTATAGGTTAAATGGCTTATATACGCTTGTTGGGTAGAAAGGGTAAAAGGTAATTTTGCTTGAGGTCAAAATAGGAAGATGGCTTGAGGTTTAGATAAGAAGAATATTTGGGTGAGGAAATAAAAACAAGAGTTAGTATGGTTAAGTGGTTAGAGCTTTGTGAATTAATCTTTAAGGTCTTAACTTCAAATCCCATCACTTAAGTTTAATTCATAGTTATCTTAGCTATGTTTGAATTTTCGTTTTCTTACATTCCTTAAAGATAGGAATGTTGTCTTAAGGAAGACATAATGGTAATGTCTTGACCATGTGGTCTTGTCCTAAAAAGATTTCTAGAAGAATTCTTATCCCCTTTAATTTTGCTAGCCTTGTCCTAACATCTTTGAAATTTAAATTATCCTTAATTCATTAATCCATTATTAATCATAAAAATTCTGTGATAAATCCCTACCTTAGAGTTCGAAAATCAGCTCTTGTGGGATAGATGAGGCCGAAAGGGAGGAGGGAAATTAGGTAGGGATTCCAAGGAAAAGAAAACACTATAGCTATTCCTTCAAACTCCATCTTCATCTTGTTCATGTTTTGGTAAGAAAAATCTGGAAAATTTTCTAGATTTCCCTCAAGGCTGTTTTCAAAAGTTTTATCCAGCTTTCCTACCCAATTTTTGCAAGAAAACTAAACATTTTATGTAAGGTTGAAGGTTGGAAATGCAGTAAATTTTCGGACTGTGCAAACATCCCAAAACCAGAAATTCGTTTCAGCAAATTAGACATATTAAACATGAAATTTGAAGCCACCGTTAGAACATATAAACAGCTGGAACTTCCTCTATTTTTCTTCAAGATAAAGGCTGGAAAGCCACCATTAAAAGACCTTCAAACACCCTTAAAAACCAGCTGCAAAATCATGCTAAAGAGAACAAAAAAATTCTACACCAAAACTATTGCAATTCCAAGTGTTCTTGAAGCTTAAATTCCAGAAATTCTTATAGCTTGTTTCTTCCAGGCTAAGGTTGAAATTCTTCATCAAAACCCACTGAACTTAGGACCTTGTACAGCCATGGACAGAACATCTTGGCTTCCTCTCCAACCTTGACTATTAGGACTCCATGATCATACCGTAAAAAGCTCCTAAGATCACTCTATCCAAAACTTATTCAAACTTCAAACTAAATTCCAAATTTTGTTCCATTAAAACACTCCTATAGCTAAGTGATAAAACCAAAAAATCCTCTGCCATTATAAGACCATTTTCGGCCAGCCTTAGGTCTGAGCAACCCTTCATTCTTTGATTGAAACCTAGCTAATTCAGCCATACACCATTGAAGAACAAGAGACCTTCCATAAACAAACTCCATTAACTAATCTTATACCTCAAACAACTCCACTTCTTTCTCTATTTAAATTTCAAAAAAACTCTAAAAACCTTCTCTCTCATTCTTGACAGCTGAAAACCCCATCTACACTAGGCCATTCGGCCATCATAATTCCAGCCACACTCAAAATCCATTTTCTCTGAAACTCTCTCAAAAAACACTAAGAACACCAAGAGTACACACTTCACATCTTCAAGCATAAACCAATCCTAAACACCTCCAATCACTCATAAACACTCTAGATCATCCATATTCAACCTATATACTTCATTTCTGCACTTTATAACACCGACTCACACAAAGTTGGATTTTCAAACTTATTAAACCAACTTTTTTTGTTGAAGGTTCCAATAACACCAAAAGGTAAAATAAGAACAACCTCCTTGTTCTTCCTCTTCTACTCAACTTCTAATATTCCTTTCTAGTCTCATTCATCTCTCTCTCACTTGGCCGAAATGGTGATGATCAACCATGGCTACTTTTGGACCACTAAAGGCTATCAAGCACTTGAGGATCTTCACTAACCAAGGAAAATCTTTCATCAAACTATCATCAATCAAGTATTTTTCCTAAATCTTCCTTTTTAATTTTCAGAATCAAGACTCCTAGATGTTGATAGGATGATTGAATAAAGTAGGGGTTGATTATATGTATATAGATGAAGGGGATGGAGTTAGGACATGAGAGTTAGAATGAATGTTATGCCTTATAGATTTTGTTTTAGAATCTATATATTCATCATGATTAAAGAGATTCATGGATGTTTTGATGCATGTTAGATGTTACGCCACCATTGGTGATTAGACCTTTGTGATATTATTTTTCAATAAATCTATAGATGATGTTATGCCTAGTAGAAGATCATTCATGTTGTAGTATATGTTGATTCACGACTATGTTCATGGATAGATTAACATGTTATCTATTATATGAGAATATGTTCATAGATCTTCTCTAACAATAGAAAATTATGGTAGAACTATTTTTATTAATTCTAGAATTATTTTTACTAACATTATTGTTATTAATTTAATTAGAATTATTATTCAATTTAATCTATAAAAATTCGAGAAACATTAGGTAGGTTTGAAATAGAGAATTATTTAAAATATTATTATTTTATTAGTTAAATAAATAAAATATTTTATTAAAATATATATATATATATATATATAATAAAATATTAGAATTAATAAATATCAAATGACCTTGTAGACCATGTTAATTAGCCTAACTAAAACCTTTATCTAAATCTATAAATATTATTTATATTAAAATTATTTATTATTTATTAATTAAAAATTAAGTATAATTCATTTATTATTAATTTTATTGGTTATTTATTAATTATTAATTAAAAATTAAGTGTAATTTATTATTTATAATAATACTATTTAAATATTACTAATTACAAATATTATTTAGGATTTATTAGTATTCATACTTTAACACTAATTTTATTTATTAGAAATATTACTCATTATTTATTATTTAAAACTATAACTTATTATTATTTATGTTATAATTCATCAAGCTAGTTTATTTTATAAAGTATTTTATCAACTAGTATTAAAGCCTAAGACATTATAGTCATGGTTAGTTGTGGTTATGATTAGTTGAGTTAGGAATTATTTATTTAAGACAAACATGGTCTAGATATTGTCTTATACTTTGTGTTTACCCTAGGTGGGGTTAAGCTGACATTGGAAGACTTTTGAACTCGAAAAGAGCAAAAGATCATGTAAGTTCGTGCATGGAATCATTTGAAGACCAAAGTTATTGTGGCAAATCAAACTCAATGTATACGAGTATCTATACTGTAAAAGCAATTATGGACAATTTTTTCTTTTTGTTCCAATCAAGCAAACCATTTAAAGTTAAACAAATAATTTTACACAAGACGCTAAACTTTTCCTTAAAACCCAATTTTGGCAAAAAATTTGAAAACCATAATTGCTATTTTCAAGTGAATCATTGTATGATCTTTTTTCTCCCAAGTGGGACAAACAACGTTGAGTACTCAATAAGGGTAGACTGCTAGGACTAGTCTTTGAAGGGTTAGGGTAAGTCTCTCAGTAGGTGGCCACCTCTGAGGGGTTTATCCTTCTCGGATAGGATGCCAGTCCTGTAGGTCATGCCGGTCCGAGCTAGTAAGTTTAGTCAAGTGGATTGTGTGTTTTCGGAATGGACAATCGGTAAGTTTGAGTGTGGCATTCTGATCATTATATTGTCATGGTGCACAAAGTGTGGTGCCATAGCTACTGATGTGTTTAGATTTGGGTATAAAAATCATATAAAAACTAAGCACATTCCCAATCAAGTTTAAATTAAAACGTTAACCCCAAATTACACATATGAGCAAGCGTACTCATAATTAACATAGCATGGGTTCAAACGAGTGTCGATCCTCCAGGAACAAGTATACATTAATCCCCTTTCTTTCATTGTTTAACAGACTCCATAAAGTTTAAATGAAATAAAAAAATTAAAATAAAATAAAAATTAATATATACATATCAAGGATGGAGAAGTATGTAACTCAAACCATTATTTTGACAATCATGCTCTTAAAGTACCTAATCATTATCATAACTAATTATTCTCTTAGCATCATGAAGGATTAAGGTAGTTTCACTTCTTTGTCCAATCTATGAATCCCTATCTTCTGGATAAATTAGCATTACATATCATGTCTCAACTAATTCACCTAAAAGATGCATTAACCACAGTCCTTGATTTAATTCCCATTCCTAGCAAATTACACATGAAATTAACCAATGAATCCATATCCTGGCAGACATCAATTAACCTTGAACTACTTTGTCCCTACTCTTAACCCTTTTGTCCAAGTAAGTTAAGAGCCAACAAATAAGAAACTATCGAATTGAAACCACCATCAACCCCTTTGTCCAAGCAAGTTAATGGAAAGAAAAAACCAATTAATCTCGTAATAAGCACAAGTAATTAAATACCAAGAATAACAATCAATTAATCAAAAGATCAAACAACTCTAAAAATCATGAATATCTAAAACAATGTCAAATTACAATAAAATAATTAATACATCATTGTCAAGAAAAAGAAAACAAAGTAAAAGAAAGCACTCATAGACAAGCCATCTTCTTCTTCCTTTGAAGACCTTCTTGCACAACCCTCCTTGAATTGAAGAATTTCTCCTTTGATTTGAGTGATTTTCTATGATGATCAATGACTTCTCCTCTTTTTCTCTTGTGTTTTCCATCTATTTATAGGTTTAAGAAGTGTCTAAACTCATTGGTGTAATATTCTTGGCCGAGTAGAAGTAGGAAAGTATTAAAACTCCACAGATTACCAAAAACAGCATCCAAAAATCAAGATCCCGTATTTTCCTCAGGGCACAGCCGGCACCGCCTTAGCTGCTGGAGCCAGCTCCAGTTATGTTCTGTTTCTTCCTTTGTTCGCCGATTTTTTCTTGATTTCCATGCAATATTGTCCAGAGTGCAGCCGGCGCCGCCTTGGCTACTGGAGCCGGCGCCGGTTCGATTTTGTTCTGCCCTGTTTCAACAATTTTTTGTAGCCTCGAAGTTTATGTCATCAGCACATGGCCGGCGCTAGTTCCACTATCCTGGTCGGCATCGCCTCTATTTTGTTTTGCAATGTTTTTGCTTTGTTTTATCCCTAAAATCTGAAATAATATACAGAATACCTTTCCAAGGGTAAAATCTCAAATATGAAGAAATATGACTAGTTATTGGACAAAATGTATCACAAAAGAACCTCAAATAACTAGGAAAAATATGACTAATTTAGCCCCTATCAGCTACATCTTTTGAGTGGTTGTATTTATTGTGCACATGTTTGTTTGGAAAGTGAAACACCACTCTTCATTTGTAAGATTTGTTTGAGGCTTGCCAGCACTTTCCTTTATGAAATCTTTTCAACTTGCATATATGAACTGCTTTACTTGAAACACTTAAAGTATACATAGGCTTATTAAGATTTATATCTCACCACCTTTCATACTATATTTTCAGGTCGATCCTGCTATGAAGGTTATTAGCTAGAGAATTGCCTATGTTTTCCTATGTATTTCTGTTGAAAGACAGTAGCAGACATTTATTTTTTTAAAATGTGTTCATGTATTGCTGGTTTGTAATAAGTTTAATTTTGAATTATTTCTCTTTTTTTATTTTGTGTGTTCTAGTTATAAAGACCCCTTATTCTATGGACGGATGACATCCCCAGCCCTAATGGGGGCATAGGTAGTGGGGTGTTACAAATATTGTATACTAAATACCTAAGAAAAATAAAAGTAAAAAGACTAACAAGCTAAAAACAATGATTGAATTAATGAAACTCAAATGTTTTTGTGATACTAACGCATAATCCCCAGCAGCCAAAAACTTGTTGTGTGTTGCATGTATAGCTCATGTTATGTAAAGAATTATGCTTAAGGCCCACTTAAGTTTTAAATTAAAATACTAATTTAACTCACATACCCACACAATTGGGCAAGTATACCCATCATGTAGTATAGAGTGTAGTTGGTAAGTATCGAAGATCCTCGAGAAAGGACATCAATTGCCACTATTTCCTCCTAGTTTCATTGTCCAATTCTTCAAAATAGAGAAGTAAAATGACTAAATACTACTAACTAATTACAAAAGAATGCCAAAGAATACATCTACCTAACTTATAAGATAAAGTATAGAGATCACAAAGGCTAGACTAAAGTAAGAAAAAGATATTAGCCATGTAATTAAAGAGAATTTCCTCATTCATAACCAAGTATTAAACATCATCCAATCAATTGAAGTCAAATTCAAAAATTTGCAAGATTTCCCAAATATTACAAAATTCACTCTCTCTGAAGTAACGATTTTCCTATCATTAAGCCCTATGCATAGATATCTCTATCATACAAATTAAACATAAGAATGCAAAAAAATCAAGGAAATAAAAATCTAAGCCCAAAAAAGCCATAGAATTCCTATCTCTATGTGACCCCACAAACTTATCTACCACAACATTCTCAATCTCCCAAATTTTTTCTCAAGTTCATCTAGGGAAAAAAAATCTACTAAACTAACATAAGAGGGAACCCATCTCATACATCCTTCCTCAAGTTCAATATAAGAGAATTACCTAAATAACCAATCCAATCAATCAAACTTAAGTGATAGATTACTCAAAATAGTAATTAATAAATTAAATAATTATCTAATACAAGCGAAAAATAGGGTAAAACCCTTTAATTACAACTTACTTCAAGTAAATTCAACATCCACAAATTTAGATTATAAAGGGGAGAAAGGAAAAACTCATAGACAAGGTTTCTTTTCTACTTTGCAATCCTCCTTTAGGTGCTCATCTTCTCCTCCTATCTACCCTTGATCTTTACTCCTTGGCTTTCTCTTATGTTTCCAAAGGGTTTTTTTCAAAGGTATTTCGTGTGTGTCTCTTCTGTATCCCTTCAAATAACACAGATAGGGAGTATCTATAAGTTCTTCTTGAAAAAAGCCCTAAAAATTGCAAAATATAGGTTAATATGTGATGTTGCATGGCACTGTAGAAGGTATATTACACGTTGCTTTGCATGCTCTAATGTAGTTCTACGAGCTTTGAAATGATATCATCAACCTTAATTTTATTATATGCTGTAAACATACACGGCTGTGTTAAAGACAATCTACACGGCACCATCGACTCTTAGGATATTTGATTTTTCTGATTTCTAGACATGCACAGTGCCATGCAAGTGAAAGGCCTAGCGTCTTGAAGCCCCAGAAGTCTGACGCCTAAAGCTCAAGTAATGCATGAAGTCGTGCCTTGTGATCTCGACATTGCCATGTAGGCTCTGAAACTATTTTTATAATTCTTTTTCTCCTTGATTCCTTTTCTAATCTCAAACCTTTTCAACCTACATTAGACAAGGAGAAAATGAGGGATTAAGTAGCAATCTAAAATGAATTTTAAAGACTTTGAAGCGCAAATGATATGTAAAATTTAAATATAACGAGCAATTATCAGGGACCATTTGTTATTCTAGGCCTTCTTCTTCTTGAACTTCTTAGGTTGGGCCCTAGTTCTAGAGGATGTAGAAGAACGAGTAACAAAAATCTTTGACACTGGCTTCATGATTTTCTCAATAGCCTGGAGTTCCTTCATTAACTCAGTCAAAGACATATTCAACTTATCCATGTCATAGTTTAACTTGAACTGAGATTATAAATTTAGCAAAGTCGCAAGAACTATGTCAACTTAGCTCTTAGGATTGATTGTTGCCTCTAGGACCTCATCTTTCTTGAAATAAGCAATCATCTTAAACATATGCTCGAGAATTAATGCCCTCGCATCCATCCTAGTATTCATGATTACCTCAAGAGCTTCTTGCTTGTAGGCTCGCTCTTGTCAACAAACATGGTGTGCAATGATATATCGATATCATACATTGTAGGCATGTTCTCATGGTTAGACTAAAGAACATTAGACATGGAAGCCAATATATAGCATCTAGCCAATTCATCGACTTTCTTCCATGCCTTCTCAGCCTCACGATCTTAGTTCATAGAATCTTCCCTAATTTCAAGATGGTGATCGGTCAAAACATACTTGTACTCCTTAACAGTAAGTACTATTTTCAGATTCCTTTTCCAATTCATGTAAATTGGTCCAGTAAGCTTATTTTTCTTGAGAATAATAGACAAATGATTGAAACTAAACATTTCTTTTGATTGGAAAAAAACTTCATTCAAAAAATGTTTGTTTGGGAAAAAAATATATAAAAAATGCACAGTTAAACATTATATTATATCCATGATATGGTTAGCCTATTAAAATCATTATAAAAAAATATGAAAATTTTAGCTCTTGGAAAAATTGATATAACTTCGTAGGAAGGTTAGCAATTTTCTAAGTTATGTATATAGCCATCACTAATTAAACTTTCTTAGTAGTTAATGATCTAGATATAGTTCCATCGATGGGATGGCCACTACCCACATTACGTACAGATAATCTAATGTTAATACTTCCAACTTAGGCTAGCCAATACTAACATATATCTATGGCATTAATTATAATTCTTGCGTTAATTTTAGATTCTCGTGAAAATCCATCTCATAGGGGATCATGTTTAGAATGACACAAGGATAATCACAATCTCTCAAAGGAATCCATGACAGAAGCTGTGAGGTCGTTAGAACTTCTCTTAATCTTTTGAGAAAAATAGGTTTTTAGAAAATGTTTTTCTTAAAATATATTTGGTTTTTAATAACTTTAGTAAAAAAAAAATCAAAAATTCGATGTTATTCTCAATGTCAAGGATAATACCCTTTAAGAGAATAAACCATAAATTTTACTTTCACTATTCAAGTTAAAAACCTTTTCTAGGAACTAAATTTAAAATATTTAAATTCAAATTATTCTCCCTGTCAAAGATAAAATCTTTTGAAAGAATAAATCATGAATTTTATTTTAAATTTCTTATTTCACTTTTAAAACATTTTTCTTAATTGTTTTATCTAAAGAAAAATAGATTTCTCAAAAACTTGTACAATTGATTACAAAATTAAATAACTAGTCACGCTTCCAAAAATAAACTTCTTACATGCTATTTCTATCCTTTAATTCTTATGTGACAAAATAATGGATGTAAACATCAAACTAAGTTAAAATGATCTTATTTAATTCTAAAATGGTTCCGCCTTTACCATTTTCATACAAAATTGATCATCCACCATAAATAATCCATTGCAAGAAAATAACCTCGTGCAATATGGGACTCAAAAAGAAAAGAAAAATTATAAGGAAAAATATGGACAAATCTATCTAGCAAGTTAAACTACACAAACCACCTTGAACCAATCCGATTTCAAATTCTAGTCGGTCCATGCTCAACCTAAATCGACAACTAGTTTATTTTACTCCATAGACGTGCAAGCCATGGACCACCTTCAATTCTCCCTTATAGCCAATCCATGGCTTGAACAAGCCACATAGCACCTTACCCTCTTGTGAAGCAAATATCTGGCCCACTTTTTTTCCAAGCCTTGGTTGCCTTGTTATTTTAATCTTAGAAGCCAGTGACCGGCTTTAGCGAGCTTGCCGCAGCTAGTTCTTCTCCAAGCGGGTGTTCCCTAAAGCGTTTTTTTCTGTTATTTTTCCTTTGTTTTTGCTTGTTTGTTTCATTCCTTCATTCTGTGGGATTTTAGTATTGATCAGGCACTAATATTATTACAGCATTCCTGTAAATTGAATTTAAATACAATACCAACTGCCTATACTTTCAAAATGAGGCATACATGAATTCTATAGGAAAGTAATTAATAATAAATTACATGTTCCTATACCTCCATACTCCAGGCATACACTCAAGGCATACACGAACATTTGATCGTGTGTCATATGCTAGAGTTTTGGTTGAAGTTGATATGTCCAAGCCTCTAGTGAAAGTGGTGCCAATTCGATTGCCATCTGGTAAGATCAAGCAGCAGGCAGTCAGATTCAAATTTGAACCATCCTACTATTGTTTCTGCTGTAAATTTGGGCATGTCACAGAGGCATGCATGGGGGAAAAAATAAAAAGAAAGGAACAAATGCTGGCTCCCAAGACGGATGGAATTAACATAGGGCAAAAGGGAAAGACAAATAAACGGACAAGGCCTTTGTCTGCACCAGTTGGATAGAACAAACATCTGCGATCACTATCATCTGGTTTGAAAAGGAATTTATGCAATGATAAAGGGAAACAACCTGCCAACTGTTTGGAGCAGGACAACAGCCACAACATGCACAGTACACCACCTGTGCCTGTGTGCAACGACCATGGAATGCCCAAGATTGTCACGAACGACAAACAAGGACAAAGAAGAGCTGCTAAACATGATGCATCCTCCTCATCTATTGGACTGAATAACCATATCAAGGATAGAAGAGGTCGGTCCAGGGTAAGACGTAGCGGACACCAACAATAGCATTCTAAATCACAGTTGAATGTACATTTTGAAAACAAAAATTCTGCCTCTCCTACTAGGACTGAAGGCTGTGTTGACGATGCTCAAAAAGACATAGGGAATGCCAACAAGGCAACAGTTCAGGCAACGAAATTCATTTGTTCGGTATGGAAGAAATATGCACAACGTAGTGTTGACTTGATTAGTGCCCAAAGGGCACTATTTAGTCCTTAATGAGAGTAGCATGTTGGAATATTCGAGGGTTTAACAAGACCCTCAAGCATCACGAGGTTCAAAAATTTACTTCTAAACATCATGTTGATGTTATTAGATTACTGGAAACAAAGCTAAATGTTGTTGGGCTGGATAATATTTTACAAACCAAATTCTCTAATTGGTCGGCTATTCATAACTTGGTGGAATCAGATGGTGGTAGAATTGCCATCTTGTGGAATGGTGCAAGGGTGAATGTCTAATTATTCCATTGCACGCCTCAGGCTATTACTGTGCGCATCACATGTAAGATTTCTAATGCTATATATGCCTTCACTTTTGTTTATGCTTACAATTCTGTTGTGGCACGTAGAAATTTATGGGAAGATATTCAGTTCTTATCTTCATTGCTGTCGGAGGCATGGATCCTTATGGGGGATTTTAATTCTTATTTACATGTGGATGATAAACTTGGTGGTTCATTGCCTTCAACATATGAATTTAGGGACTTTGCGTCATTATGTGCTGACACTAGCCTGGATGACCTACCCTATGTCGGGCCGCGGTATACTTGGACAAATTCTAGGGTGTTGTCCAAACTGGATAAAGTTATGGGTAATAATGCATGGTTTCAGTCATCTATCCAGGCATCAGTGGAGTTTTTCCCTATTGGCTGCATTTCTGATCATAGTCCTGCTATTTGGTCATTGGTTGATAATAGTATGGGATCAGGTCATCCGTTCAGGTTCCTTATTCTTTGGGCTAACTATGAATCATTCCAGAATATTGTCAAAGGGGTTTGGGATCAGCCATACATAGGTTTTCACCAGTTCACCCTCTGTTGTCGGTTGAAAATGCTAAAGCGTGACTTGTGGAACCTAAACAAACTGGAATTCTCTCACCTGTCTGATCGTGTTGAACAAGCGAACCAGGCTGTACTCAATGCCCAACAGCTATTACTTGCCAACCCTTGGGATTAGAATCTTATTGCACACTTCAAGAAGTGTAAACTATCGACATGGCGTATCGTGAAGGCAGAAATGAAGTTCTACCAGTAAGTTGCTAAAGGAAGGTATGTAGCTCACGCTGATAAAAAAACCCTTACTTCTTTAACATGGTAAAAAAAACTAAAAAGAGGAGCTTCATCGCTTCGATTCTCAAGGAGGATGGTAGCATGACCAATAGCCCAAAGGATCTTGCTGATGAATTTGTTGATTATTACCGAAAACTTCTTGGGACTAAGGTGGACTGCCAAGGAATCAATGTGGACTTTGTTAGGGCTGGTCCAATAGTACCTCATGACTTGAAGGTGGACTTAGTTAGGGAAGTTACTATCCAGGATATCAAATTAGCCCTGTGGGATATTGGTGATTGCAAAGCCCCCGGCCCTGATGGATACTCAGCCTTATTTTTCAAGAAAGCTTAGGGTACGGTTGGGCGGAGTCTTTTTTATGCTGTTTCAGAATTCTTCACTTCTCGTAGAATTCTTAAGCAGATTAACCATTCTATTATTACCTTGGTTTCGAAATCAGATCATGTTGAGAGGGTGTATGACTATCGACCTATTTCTTGTTGTAACGTGGTCTACAAGATTATTTCTAAGATTCTGGCTGATAGACTTAAACTGGTAGTACCTCACCTTGTGGACAGATCACAGTCAGCATTCATACAAGATAGACTTATGACTGATAATATCTTGATGGTTCAGGAACTTATGCGGATTATAGTAGAACAAGAGTTTCTCCTCGATGTACAATTAAGGTGGACCTAAGGAAGGCTTATGACTCAGTTAATTGGGATTTCTTACTGGATTTACTTACTGAGCTTGGGTTCCCTCCTCTTTTCATGAACTGGATTGAGCAATGTCACCACTACTTCGTTCTCTATTGCTATCAACGGGTCTGTCCATGGTTTCTTTAGTGGAGCTAAAGATTTGCACCAAAGGGATCCGGTCTCCCCCCTGTTGTTTGTCATTTGCTTAGAATATTTCTCACGGGTTGTCAAAGTGCACATACTGGGGACCCTATTCAACTATCATCCCAAGTGTAAGGAGCTTAGGATTACTCACCATGCTTTTGCGGATGACCTTATGTTGTTTGCTAGAGGTGATTGTTCCTCTATCCGTATTCTCCTTGACTACTTAGAAGAATTTAAAAAATGCTCGGGTCTTGAAATCAATAAGGATAAGTCCAATATTTATCCTGCTGGGATCCATACGAATATTCAGGAGAATATTCTGGAAACTACGGGCCTACCTATTGGGGAATTTCCGTTCCGCTACCTTGGCCTACCAATCGCGAATGGTAAAATTTGGCTCACTTACTACAGACCATTGCTTGATCGCATTGGCTTATATATTGGCCGATGGTCCACTCGTTCTCTCTCTTATGTTGGGCACCTCCAACTAATCCAATCTATTCTCCAAGGGATTGAGTGTTTCTGGTTATCTATTCTCCCTACGCCATCTGCTGTCATTTGTCAGTTGGATATGTTGGGTATCTCGGGCTCGTATCCCATATGGCACAGCGAAAAATAAAATGAGATACCCTCCCAAGACTTTTATATGTGTGAAAAGCAAGATATAACGACAATAAAGGAAATAGCTTTTACCTTTGGGTGATCATGCGCAGAGCAAAATTTTCTTCTTCAAGTTGAGGCGCGATCCAGCAATCCTCGTGATCAACCTCCACGTGAGTTGGACGTTTACCCACTGTAATCACAGTGTGTGATTATCTTTAATAGTAATCCACACAGAGGAATATTCAAGCACGTAGTTTTCTGTGCTAGCAGAAATTCTAAGTGGCGGCTAGGGTTCCTCTTCAAGATCAAATCGAGAGAGAAGAAGAGAAAAAGCTCGTGGCTGTTGTTTCTTTTTGTGTGTTGTTCAGCTATTGGCAAGGGTTTTTCGTGTGTTATTAGCTACTATATATCACACAAAATTTCCTTCCCAAAACTGAGAATTCTAATCCTATTAGAATTCCCTAATTGTAATTGGAAATATCAAGTTCTCACAATTACAACTTGTACCACAAATTATAACTAATTATAATTTGTCCACAACAACTTTTCTTTCTCTCAATCAACCCCACAATGTTATCAAATAACATCTTGAGTATATAATCCTCTATTATGTGTGACCTATTAAGTTTCCCAATCAATCGGTAGAGAACATGAATTAATCTAAACGTCTTTGAGATTAATAATCCATAATTAATTAGAATTAATCCTATTAATTCTAATCAGGATTGGTTTAATAATTCATCAATTAATAAACCCATATTCCCAGATCATAAGTGGTAACTAGCAACACATCATGCCACCCAAGAGTCCAGAAAGTCAAGTGGCTTGACATGAACCCTTCAATAACAAACTTCAGTGCAATTAACTCCTTTCACCATACAATATCTCATTCGGTTTGGAGTACGGAATTAGTGTCAACTCCCTCCAGAAATAATTCTGGCCTGAATACAATAGTACTTGTACCAGGAACCCACTACTCTAGATGTGTATCAATTGGAACTGTTTCCAATACACAATCGCCTTGGCTAAGGACTTTCCGAGTAGTAATTCCTACAAGTGGATATGAGATATTCGCCCCTACTATTAGGAGTGGTGAATCCTTTATTGATCCTATCAACTACTTTCGTTTACCCCACAATGTACCCAATATCCATCCCATAGGCGGCCCTCGATCGAGCTCCGAAGATTAGAATCAAAGTACAAAGCTCAGCAAACAAAGTACATTAGAGATCTTAAGTCTAAGGATACTTGCACGTTTGCTATATTGAGATTATATCACTGGCACTAAATAGTTATCCATATGATTATCTCAAAGTTATGTCATCCAATGAACTTGTTCCATTATCAAGCATCCACGTGTTAACTTTGAGTATCTCAATACTCACGATTATGAGAACCACCGCCTGATCAAATCAGGAAGTCTAACACATGCTAGTCTTAACGAATTACTGATGTCCTATCTCATTAATACTATGACTAGAGACTATTTAAGTACTAATACCATCCAGTGTAGTAGGAATCTCATATCATGATCTCTATCATGATTTCCTTAACACAGTGTTGTACTAGGGACTTTATCGAACAGTTATATTACTTAAAGTAAACAAAAAGAAACTGTAAGATAAATAATGTCTTTTATTAAAAGAAAATATGCCATATACAATGTACAAGTGATATAACACTAACAAACTCCCACTTGCACTAGAGCTAATCATTTATATATCTAATACCGAATGACTCAACATGGCAATCATGTTTCTTTTAGAATAGTACTTTCGTAAGTGGGTCAACTAAGTTCTCATCCATGGGAACTCTCTCTATCTTGATTTCCTTAGCTGCTTCAGAAGCGGCTATGTACTCAGCTTCTGTCGTAGAGTTGGCAATAATCTCTTGTTTGGAACCTTTCCAACTTATTGCCCCTCTGCGCAACGTAAACACTTAGCTGGATTGTGATTCAAAATTATCTTTGTCAAATTGAAAACTGGCATCAGTATACCCGTTTATTTTTAAATCACCTTCTCCATATACTAAGAACTGTTAGGGATATGTCCTAGAGTCAATTTGTACTTATACTATTGTCGCTGTGTTTTATATAATAATATGAGATTTTTCTTTCCATGAATAGTGCATTTTATTTTGTGGTCATCAAGTACGTGACTTGATAGTAAAACCCTACAATGAATACAATGACTATTCTAAAACTGTCCCTGGTCGATTATTATTATTGAAACAATAATAAATTAAGATTAGTATGTTTGTGACTTGATGACTATGTTTTACTGGTCATGGATATTTGTGATATCGAGTCAAAACATAACTAAATGTTAGAGAACATTGTATTTGACATGACCCACTGTGAGAGTACTTCATGGAACATGTCATAAGTACTTTCTAACCATAATGATATTAAAAGTCCTTCGACCTAAATTCATCATAGTTTCCTACTTAATAAATTCTATATTTTGACGTTGTCTAAAGTTGTCTTTAATCAGATAATAAATTAGACTACTATTGAATATAGAATAAATCAATGAGAGGAATATGAATGATAGTGAAGGAATTTGTCCCTCTCAATTATGGGAAAGATATCCATGGGCCCCGTGATAAATTAGACTGTTAAAATGCATGGCCGTGCTCAAATATATCAATCTAAGATATTGATATCATTTGTTTGAACAGTCTACTATGAAATCAAGAAATAATTGATTAAGTTTAATAAGGATGACATACTCCGTGCCTTATGCTTAATCTGGATATCGTGTGACAAAAGGGCTAAATATAAAATTATGGTTTGGTTCAAAGAGATCATCGATCTTCATTTAACCTGGATAATTATAATGTTTTGCTAGAAACCAGTTATAACTTGTGTGCCATTTAAATATGATTTGGGTACACTGCCAGTGTTAAATGAACTTTTAGGGTCACGAATTTGGAAATATGTCTAAATTAATCAAACTTAGAAAATTTACCAGATACAATAAATTTGGAAATATGTCCACATTCGATATATCTGGATAATGTCTAGATTATAAGAATCTGACTCGATAAATTAATTGTTTAAATAACCGAGATAATAGCAGAATCTTATCATATCAGTTTTAATTTAATTTAAATTTAAATTTAAATATGATAAGATATTATTAGGGTTAGACTCTAAGAGGTTTAGGGTTTTTTAAGAAAACCCTAACCGTCTTTTCAATAGTTTAATTCTATTGAGAACATTCGTGCCATTCTCTACCAGAAAAAAAAAAGAGAACCCTTTCAAACCCTAGGCGCTAGCACTCCCCGGGTGACGAGTGAGTTTGCGGTGTGTATTCGATAGAGGACGTTCGCGTACTGCAGCGTCGGTGATCATTCGGGTTGCACGTGCAGCAACACCATCAGAATCGAAGGATATCGATTTCATTAACCAGAGGTAATTCTGCAAACCTACGATCTTCTTAATCGTTTACTTAGATCCTCAGAAGGGATTCGTGGATGTTTTTCGCGTTTAGGAGTCCACGAATCCTAACAAGAACATATCCTTAGTCCTTCGTAAGTACTTAAGGATATTCTTTACAGCCACCCAATGACCCTCACTAGGGTCGGATTGGTATCTACTCGTCAAACTGAGAGCATAAGATACATCGGACCTAGTACATATCATAGCATACATGATAGATCCAACTACCGAGGCATATGAAATCTTACTCATGTGATCCCTTTCAACTTGTGTCTTGGGAGACATTGACTTTGAAAGGCTTACACCATGTGACATGGGCAAGAATCCCTTTTTAGATTGATCCATACTAAACCTCTTTAGCACTTTATCTATGTATGTAGACTGTGAAAGACCAAGCAACCTTTTGGATCTATCTCTATAGATCCTTATTCCAAGAATATAGGTTGCTTCTCCAAATCTTTCATGGAGAATTGTTTGGACAACCAAATTTTAACCTTTTGCAAGACAGGTATATCGTTTCCTATTAGCAATATGTCATTTACATAAAGCAGTAAGAAAATAATTACACTCCCACTAACCTTCTTGTATACACAAGGCACATCCATGTTTTGAATGAAACCAAATCTTTGATTGTTTCATCAAAACGGATATTCCAACTCCTAGAAGCTTGTTTAAGTCCATAAATGGGCCTTCGCAGCTTGCACACCTTTGTGCCATCATTGGATGTGAAACCCTCAAGTTGTGTCATATACACTTTCTCAGTCAGATTTCCATTTAGGAAAGCTGTTTTCACATCCATTTGCCAAATCTCATAATCATAATGAGCAGCAATGGCTAGGAGTATCCTGATGGATTTCAACACGGCTACTGGCGAGAAGGTTTCATCATAGTCAATACCATGTTGTTGACGATAACCCTTCGCCACTAGTTGTGCTTTATAGGTAACTAAGTTACCATCCATGTCCGTTTTCTTCTTGAAAATCCACTTGCACCTAATAAGTTTAATTCCTTTGGGTGGATCAACTAAAGTCCATACTTGGTTGTCGTATATGGAATCCATCTCTGACTTCATGGCCTCAAGCCATTTGCCAGATTCTGAACTATTCAAAACATCCTTGTAGGTAGTAGGCTCATCTTCATCTATGAGCAATACGTCATTGTGGTCACTAATGAGAAATCCATATCTCTCAGGTGCCACACGTATCCTACTAGATCTACGAGGTTCTTGTGTATTAGAAGGTTCATCTATTCTCTCAATAGATATGGGGTTAGATGATTGATCCTCATTTGTTTGATCTTCATGAACTTCACTAAGTTCAATCTAACTCCCACTGTCCTCTTTGAGCATGTGCTCATTCTCTAAGAAGACGGCATGCTTCGAAATAAACAATTTATTTTTGGAGGGTAGGTAGAAGTAATATCCAAAAGATTCTTTCGAATATCCCACAAACAAACAATTGTCAAACTTACTTTCAAGTTTGTTTAACTGTGGTCTTTTGACAAAGGCAGGACAACCCTATACTTGCAAGTGAGATAATTTTGGTCTCTTACCAAAGAACATCTCAAATGGGGTATTATCAACCGATTTTGTCGGAACTCTATTTAGTATATAAATAGAAGTCTCTAGTGCATACCCCCAAAACGATTTTAGTAGGTCTGCAGAAGCCATCATGGTCCGTACCATGTCTAAAAGAGTTCGATTCCTTCTCTTAGATATACTGTTATGTTGAGGTGTATGTGGTGGAGTCCATTGAGATAATATCCCATTATCTCTAAAATAACTCAGAAACTCTTGGTTCAAATATTCTCCTCCTCAATCAGATCTTAGAGTCTTAATACTTTTACCAAGTTGTTTCTCTATTTCATTCTTGAAGTCTTTGAACCTTTCAAAGGCCTCAGATTTGTATTTCATTAAATACAAATACTCGTATCGTGAGAAATCATCGATAAAAGTTATGAAATAGTTATAACCTCCTCTTGCTTGTATTGACATTGGGCCACATACATCAGAATGTATGAGTTCTAATAACTCCTTAGCCCATTCTCCTTTTCCTAGAAAAGGAGTTATAGTCATTTTACCTAGTAAACAAGACTCGCATGTGCCATATGATTCATAATCAAATGACCCTAAGTCACCAAGCTTGTGTAACTTAGAAACACGATTTTCGTTTACATGGCCCAAACGACAATGCCATAAGTAAGAGGTGTTAAAGTTATCTATTTTAGGTTTCTTATTGTTTATATTGAGAATTGGATTGTCCAAGTCTAGAGCATATAAACCATTAACTAAAGTTGCTAAACCATAATGAATATCATTCAATGAAAAAGAACAACATTTATTCTTAAATATTAAATGAAATCCACATAAGTCTAAACACGCAACTGAGATAATGTTTTTCATTAAAACTGGTATATAATAACAGTTTTCCAATTCTAGAATCAATCCCAAAAGCAAGTTCAGCTCGTATGTCCCCACAGCAATGCAGCAACCTTTACCCCATTTGCAGTACATAGGTCCACGTCGCCTTTCTCTAGCCTTCTATTGCTCTTTAGTTCTTGCAAGTTATTGCACCAATGAGATCCACATCCGGTATCTAATACCCATATCTTATTTCTAAAAACAGTATTTATCTCATTCATAAACATACCTGGAGAAGAAGTATAAGTGCTTGTAAGCTTCTCCTTCTGCTTCTTGTCCTTGATGGTCTCCAAGTAAGCTTTGCAGTTGCGCCTCCAGTGGCCCATCTTCCCATAATGATGGCATAAGCCCTTGGTAGCTGTGTCATTCTTGTTCACACCACCTTTGGGCTTCATGGCAGCCTTCTTCTTCTTCTTTTGAACTTTCTTCTTAGAAGAGGAGGATTCTACCATTAAAACCGCATTGGAATCCTTCTTCATGGAGGACTCCTCAGTTTTGAGAAGATTGATCAATTCAGGAATGGTAGACTCAATCTTGTTCATCTAATAGTTAATCACAAATTGTGAGAAACTATTAGGTAAAGATTATAGAATTAAGTCAACACCTAAGTCATGATCCATTACAAACCCGAGAGATCTAAGCTTCTCTATCAAGCCCAGCATCTTCAGCCCATGAGTGACCACAGAAGAACCCTCTGCCATTTTGCAACGAAATAGTTGCTTTGAGATCTCATATCTCTCAGTTCTGGCTTAGGCATCAAACATCTCTCGAAGATGTAAAATGATCGATTGAGCATCCATATGCTCATGCTGTTTTTGCAACTCAGGAGTCATGGATGCCAGCATAATACATTATGCTGTATCACTATCCTCCTTGTGCCTCTTCTAGATAGTATGGTCATTAGCATGAGCATCTTAGGCTGGTGGTGGTGGAATAGGAGCATCTAGCACGTAGAGCAACTTTTTCCAATTTGAGAACGATTCTCAAATTTCTATACCAGTCGAGATAGTTTGATTCAGTTAACTTGTTGGTTTCCAAAATGCTACGTAAGTTCATTGACATGATGCAAGTGACCTAGATGTAAAGATAGAAAGCATTAGCTACTTGTATATGCATATGATATGCAAATAATTAGGACTTTAATTAAACGCATTTTTATACCACTATTTTACTCAAACCAATAACCCCCACTACTGATTCAGGAAAGCCCATTGGAAGCTTTCCTAGTGGACCGGTATCCAAATTCCTCAAAAATAACCTTGGGTTTGCCCAATAAGCCACCCTTGAGTTCATTGGTAGGTATCCAATACAAATTAGATCGTATGTAACTACCGGATCATTGGGTGATTAATAGCTTTTAATCTTAAAACCTTTTGGGCTACCCCAACTTTTCCTCTAAATTTCTTTATGCTTGAGTTTACCCAACCAGGATAAAGAATTTAGTTAAACCCAACCCATTAATCCGGAATTTAATTCCATAGCTTGAACATGCTCAATGTCAAGTAGGCTTGGGTTTGCCCAACAACCTGGTCTCGAAAAAGGACTCTCGTTCTTACTATATTAACGGAAGGAATTAGGTTTAATATTAATTGAGGGATTTGTTCCTTTTAGTGATTTTGTTGAATGACATGCATAATAATCAATAAATCACATAATTGATAATCATGGTAATAAAGCAATTACGTGGTATAGTTATGGACTTTTTCTAAATTAATTTCTTTGAGCCATAAAAGAAATTAATATAGTTAACCCTATGTGTTTATGCATGATTTATGTAGAATGTCTTACCTCTTTGCCTTGTTTTGGTTGCCAACTCCAGAATAAAATAATTCTACTCATATCTAACCTATGTAAACTAATTACATAATTTCCTAAAGAGAGAAAACCTCTAGTTACATTCGAGGGGAGTTAGATGAGAAGAGAATTACACAAGAATTCTAGAGAAGGCAGGACACGCATGCCTTATTTCATAAAAATCAAAATTGTAAAATGCATGAACAGATATAATTGGTTTTAGTCCATAACCATCTACCGTGCCATTGACTATGCTTAAACAAAATAAACATATACTTTTATTATTCCAAAATCACTATTTTTTGGAAAAATAAAACAAATTCTAAAATCACCATTTTAGAGAATACATCAATTTTAGATTTTCAAAATCATTATTTTGAAGAACAAAATTAGTTGTCTCAAAACTAATTTTGAGAAAATGCTTTTTGGATCCCGTTTCTCATCAAATGAGGTTTTTCCCTTTCAAAATTCTGTTATGAATATTTTTTTTTAAATAGCTAGAAGTCGCAAACAGAGCAAAACCAGCGCCGGTTTGGAAGCTAGAGCTGGCATCGGCTCCGTTCTGGTTTCCAAAAATTTTTCTCTTCAAAAAATGATTTTCAGACATCGCGAACAGAATGGAATGGCGCCGCCTTGGAGGCCGGAGTTGGCGCTGCCTGTGTTCTGCAACAATGGTGGCGATTTTCAAAACATTTCAGAAACAATTTCTGGTGCTTTCTTCTTCTGCAAATTTTCAGTGAGAACAATTCTCGGCAGTATTTTCTGTTTTGAAGCTCTAAACAACAGCCAATTTGTTAGTTTAAACAAAATCATAACGGAAAATTAAGATGAAACGGAGGGCAACATCCATGTTGCAAGAAAACGTTTTTCCTGCAGAAATTTTCAGCACCAAAGAAAGCATCTTTTCGAAATACGTTGTGACTTTTAAACAATCATATTGTGCTACGGACCCAACACATAAAGGTCAAAACGATTTTGACTCGAGTGAAAATGATTTTCACAGCAAACAAAGACAAACACGAAAACAATTTTTCATGCCAAAACAATGTCCGTAGACTATACATAGCATGGTTCTGATACCACTGTTGGGTATCTCGGGCTCATATCCCATACGGCGCAGTGGGAAAAAAAACGAGATACCCTCCCAGGACTTTTCTATGTGTGGAAAACAAGACATAACAACAATAAAGGTAACAGCTTTTATCTTTGGGTGATCATCCGAAGAACAAAATTTTCTTCTTCAAGTTGAGGCATGATCCAATAATCCTCGTGATCAACCTCCACGTGAGTTGAATGTCTACCCACTGTAATCACAGTGTGTGATTATGTCTAATAGTAATCCACACAGAGGAATACTCAAGCACGTAGTTTTCTATGCTAGCAGAAATTCTAAGTGGCGGCTAGGGTTCCTCTTCAAGATCAAATCGAGAGAGAAGACGAGAAAAAGTTCATGGCTATTGTTTCTTTTTATGTGTTGTTCAGCTATTGGCTAGGGTTTTCGTGTGTTATTAGCTACTATATATCAGACAAAATTCCCTTCCCAAAACTGAGAATTCTAATTCTATTAGAATTCCCTAATTGTAATTGGAAACATCAAGTTCTCACAATTACAACTTGTACCACAAATTATAACTAATTATAATTTGTCCACAACAACTTTTCTTTCTCTCAATCAACCCCACAATGTTATCAAATAATATCTTGAGTATATAATCCTCTATTGTGTGTGACCTATTAAGCTTCCCAGTCAATTGGTAGAGAACATGAATTAATCTAAACAATATATAATCCTCTATTGTGTGTGACCTATTAGGTTTCCCAATCAATTGGTAGAGAACATGAATTAATCTAAACGTCTTTGAGATTAATAATCCATAATTAATTAGAATTAATCCTATTAATTCTAATTAGGATTGGTTTAATAATTCATCAATTAATAAACCCATATTCCCAGATCATGAGCGGTATCTAGCAACACATCATGACCACCCAAGAGTCTAGAAAGTCAAGTGGCTTGACATGAATCCTTCAATAACAAAACTTCAGTACAATTAACTCATTTCACCATACAATATCTCATTCAGTTTGGAGTACGGAATTAGTGTCAACTCCCTCCAGAAATAATTCTGGCCCGAATACATAAGTACTTGTACCAGGAACCCACTACTCTAGATGGTATCAATTGGAACTATTTCCAATACACAATCGCCTTGGTCAAGGACTTCTCGAGTAGTAATTCTTACAAGTGGCTGTGAGATATTCGCCCCTACTATTAGGAGTGGTGAATCCTTTATTGACCCTCTCAACTACTTTCGTTTACCTCACAATATACCCAATATCCATCCCATAGGCGGCCCTCCATTGAGCTCCGGGGATTGGAATCAAAGTACAAAGCTCAACAAACAAAGTACATTAGAAATCTCAAGTCTAAGGATACTTGCGCGTTTGCTATATTGAGATTATATCACTGGCACTAAATAGTTATCCATATGATTATCTCAAAGCTAGGTCATCCAATGAACTTGTTCCATTATCAAGCATCCGTGTGTTAACTTTGAGTATCTCAATACTCACGGTTATGAGAACCATCGCCTGATCAAATCAGGAAGTCTAACACATGCTAGTCTTAACGCATTAATGATGTCCTGTCTCATTAATACTATGACTAGGGACTATTTAAATACTAACACCATCCAGTGTAGTAGGAATCTCATATCATGATCTCTATCATGATTTCCTTAACGCAGTGTTGTACTAGGGACTTTATCGAACAGTTATATTACTTAAAGTAAACAAAAAGAAACTGTAAGATAAATAATACCTTTTATTAAAAGAAAATGTGTCATATACAATGTACAAGTGATTGTCTCTAGGGCACAATACTAACAGGATAGGATGGCTAGGGATTTCTTATGGGACTCAAAGAATTATTTGATTACCTGGAAGAATATTTGTCTTCTAAAAACTGAGGGCGGGCTTGGATTGTTGAACTTGCACACTTGGAATGGAGTGCTATTATCTAGAATTATTTGGGACATCCAAGCGAAGAAACAATCATTGTGGGTCAAATGGGTGGACCATTATTATTTAAAGGGCAGATCTGTTTGGGAGATCGATCATCATAAGGAACATGCCCCCTTGTTTTGTAGACTATTAGTAATTAAAGATATGATCCTGGAGCGCGAACGGAATATTCACTGTGCGACCGATCTTCTTCATTATTGGGCTATATGCACTAATTCTTTCACTTGTCTTGCTTATGACTATCTGAGATCAACTGCACAGACTGTGTATTGGGCCAATACCATATGGAAGCAGGGATTGACACCCAAACACTCATTCATTCTTTGGTTGTGTGCTAAGGGTAGGCTTAAGACCAAGGATACACTTGTGCTCAGGCTTGATGACTTGTCGTTTCCTTTGTGTAAGGCACATCCCGAAACGACTAATCATCTATTTTTCAAATGCTCAATGTCTGCTACTATTTAGATGAAAGTGAAAAGGTGGCTAAGTTTACCAAATGCTTTGAATTCAGCCAAAGCTTGTCTTAGGTGGTATAAGTGCGCCAACCGTGGTACTTTGTGGTTTACTAAGGCTAAGTCTAATGCTTTGGCAGCCAGTTTTTACTACATCTGGCATGCTCGTAATAAGGCCATTTTTTAGGGTGTGGTATGCCAACCGTTGGAGATTATAAAGAAGATTAAAACACATGTGTACTCTGTTATTTTTACTTTGTACCCTAATATTGTGCCTAGCTTTGAGTACTCTGTTGACAACCACTAGTTTGCAGTCTCCATAACTGAAAACTAGTAAATCCATGTAAATTCTTTTTGATCAATATTAATATATTTACATTTGCATAAAAAAAAAAAAAAAGCACGAAAGATCCATACAATCACAAAGATTGAATTGTTTATTAGTAAAGGAATTACCTTTCTGTTTATTAACCTTAAGCATACTCCTAGATTATAACCAAGCTCTAATACCATTTGAAGGATTGCAAGAAAATAAATACGCAATGGACATTAGCAATTTAAAATTTTTTTCTTAAGCTAAAGTCTAAGAATACTTACTTTTAGGACATTTAGGTTGTGTAACTGGTGTCGGATTCGAGTTTGACGGAGCTTCTTAAATTCAAATGACTACTTAATCCACGGGAATTCTAACTAGTCATCAACTTCTTCACATCAAATACGCACCAACTTTTCTAACTCTGAAGGTGGATAGCGGCCTCAAGAGCATACATGAATAACAATGTAAAATCAGAAAGTGACAGCGGAAACCTTTTAAAAAATTTATACCTCTGTGATTCTTCCTGCCTGGTAGCTTAGATTGAACTAATAGAACTGGCGTTAGAAGAACAGGTTTGGTTCACTTATGGATGCCTTTGGATCAAAGCCCACGAGTCGACGGCTTCATCTGGGCAAAACACTATGCTTCCAATCTTCCAAAATATGTCAACTACCCAATATCAACTGGTGAAAGCTATTGGGTCAATGTGGTCTTTCAATTCTCATGACTAATGCTAAAGAGCAAAATCAAAAGAATGCATTTCTCCATTTATGCATCTACCCAAAAGATTCAGTTGACTTACATAGAGAAACCCAAATAGATAACAGAAAAAACTAAAGGTCGATGAACTCTGGTTAGTTTTTTAATTCACAGAGACTAACTATATCCCAAGTCTAGATTATCTCTTGTGTAAAAACTCATTTACCAACTCAAACTTCTTCAATCATGTACTACAGCAGGCATGCACGAATAGCCCTAAGCCAAATAGGCTTGAGCTTAGCATAATAGACCCTAGTTCAGACTATTGGGCCAAATTAATCATTTATAATAGGACCAGTTAAATAGCCCAATAAATATTTAACTATATAACCCAAATAAACCAATCCAATACTGTAATTTATTTTAGTTTAGGCCCAGGCTAATTTTAATTATTCAAACCGGGCTTAAGCCCTAAATAATTAATTAACCTACTAAACTAATTAATTAATTCTCTCTCTGGACCTTTTATTTTATTCTAGCCCAATAAATAAACCAGGCAACCTAAATAAAATAAAACTCATTTTATTTAAGACCATTTTTCTAATCGAAAAAGTAATTAGGACTTACAGGCTATTCCGGGGATCGAAAGTCACATCGCCTTAGCTACTAAATGATCAAAATACCCCTACTATAGAAATAGATATATTTTATATTTTAAATATTTTCTAATATTGCCATAAAGAAATATTAACCCCAAGAATAATGCTGTGCTAGAAAAGTCTCTGACCTACAGGTGTAATGATAAATATACCCCTCTACGTAACGTCATACATTCAAAGAGGAAGAGTGTATTAATACCTCTCTAAATTATTAGTATTATACCCTAGAGGCAATCATATATATTCTATATATTGCACATCATTAAATACAACAAGGCATTCTTTATCTTTAAACTTGTTTTATCTATGCTTTTGTGTAAAATAACTGTTAGATAAAGTCTCAAGTGCAACGTTATGTTAAGAAAATCATGATAGAGATCATGATGTGAGGCTCCTACTACATTGGATAGTGTTCGTACTTAAATTATCCCTATTCATAGTATTAATGAGATAGGACATCATTAATACGCTAAGACTAGCACATGTTATATTTCCTAATTTGATCATGAGGTGGTTCTCACATACGTGAGTATTGTGATACTTAAAGTTAACATGTAGATACTTGTTACTTGAACAAGTACATTGGATGACCTAGTTATGAGATAATCACATGGATAACTATTTAGTGTCAGTGATAGAATCTCATCATAGTAAATGTGCAAGTATCCTTAGACTTGAGATCTACAAGGTACTTTATTTGCTAAGTATTGGACTTTGATTCCAATCTCAGGAGTCCTGACAATACTGCCTATGGAATGGATATTAGGTACAACGTGAAGCACATAAAAGTAGTTGAGAGGTTCAATAAAGGATTTACCACTCCTACTAGTAGGAGCAAATATCTCACGACCACTTGTAGAAATCATTACTCGAGAAGTCCTTGGCCAAGGTGATTGTATATTGGAAATGGTTCTAATTAATACATATGATGAGTAGTGGATTTCGAGAACAAGTACTAACATATTCGAGCTAAAATTAATTTATTATTTCGGAAGTAGTTGGCAATAATTTTGTACTCCAAACTGAATAAGATATTGTATGGTGAAAGGGGTTTATTGCACTATTATTTTCTATTGAAGGGTTCATGTCAAGCTACTTGTCTTTCTAGACTTTTGGGTGGTCATGATGTGTTGCTAGATACCGTTCATGATCTACTAAATTTAGATTTATTAATTAATAAATTAATAAATCAATCCTTATTAGAATTAATAAGTTAATTCTAAAATTATTAAGGATTATTAATCTCAAAGATGTTTAGATTAATTTATATTTCTCTACCAATGGACTAAGAAACCTAATAGGTCACACACAATAAAGTCTTGAGCACTCGATATATATTATTTTTTATAATATTATAGGGATTAATTATGAGAAGAGAATAAATTTATATTTGAATTATAAGTTTGTTATAATTCAATGACTTAATTATAATTATATGAACTTCAAGAACTTAATCGAAGTTAATAAAACTCGGAGTACTTAATTGTAATTATTGAAAGTCCTAATATTTATAAGGATAAGGAAATTGTTCCTTTTATGTGGATGGAAAAACCTAAAAACAAAACGTTGTTTTTCTGGTGAGAATTTTCTTCTCTTCCACGAAAACTACCCTAGCATCCATTAATCCTTCTAGCAGAGGGTTTGGTTTTACTTGAGCAATTAGACTTGTGTGGAATTTCTGTTAGAGAAATCTCTATCCTTGAGATTTAGTTACTTGAATGAGATTAAGAACATTATTCTAAGCTTGTACAAATTGCTGGATCGTGCCACAAAATGAGAAAAAATTTTCATTCACAAAAGCTTCACCATAAGGTATTATTCTCTTCTATTTTAATTCCATTATGCATAAATGTGATTCTTGTTGTGGAATTCCCGTTTTCTTTCCACTGCGCAAATTTGGTTTTACAAGGGGAATTCCTACATAAATGACATCTACCATCCTTAAACCTTTAGTCTAATGATTTACGACTTCTTGGAATGTTTCTACTTTCCAAGAGAGTTACCCTAAAGCAAACATTCAAGTCATGTTCCCCAGGGCTCTGGATTATTAGATTATTCGATTAGTCACAATGGGCAATATAGCATAAAAGCTATATTGTACAAGTTTGTCTTAACTAACTAGTCACACATACCCAACATACAAGTATATTGGTCCTACGATAGAACGTCAACTATAGTATATCAATATCAAAGTATACGCTTCCAGCTTCGCCAAACCACCAATCTATACTCAAGCCGTAGTATATCAAAGTATACGTCAACTATAGCAGTAGTAGTCTGTGTTTCTACCATATAGTACTTTTACAAACTACTACTAGAGGTCCAGTTCTACGTATTTAAAATACGCTTATGTTATGAAGTGAGAGGACTACTCACTTGCTAAAGGTAAGCCATTCCACATTTAGAATTTATAATATAATAACCTTATCATGATAAGATTCCCATTCTCTTCATCTGATTAAGAATAATAGTTTATGCATTAAGTAATCCGTGATTTATACCTTACTGTGAAAGACCTTAATTCACATGGACTACTTAAACACAATAGGTCTTTTCCAACAAAATCATGCACAAAATAAAATGCGAAAACACAAACAACTAATGAGAATAAAACTTTTATTAATTTAATTGAAATTACATAAAAAAATACAGTCATAGTAGGCATACATTCCAACAATCTCCCACTTGCACTCTAAGACTTTGTGTGTCTATAGGTGCCTACCCCTATGACATCTAAGTGTCTTTTGAAGACTCTCTCAGCCAAAGGTTTGGTGAATAGATCAGCTAGATTGTTCTCTGAGGTAATCTATTCCACCATGACTTCCTGTCTCTGAATAAATTCCTGGATAAGATGGTACTTCCTCTCTATATGCTTCCCTTTTTTGTAGTTCTTGGGTTCTTTGGATTGCAAGATTGCACTGTGTTATCGCAATATAATGCAATAGACTTGTCTATCCAGAGCCAAACTCCTTTCTTGGATACCTCCAAAGCTGCCAAATACTCAGCTTCTATGGTTAAATCAACAGTGCAAGATTGTGTACGTTAATATGGCAAAAACAAAGACACTGAAGCATGCTACAAAAGAAAATAAAAAACAGAGCATTGCATGAAAGCTGTTTACCTCTACGTTTCCTCATTGGTCTAGGGGTTGCTGGCACCTCAGTCTGAACCGCTTCTAGTTCCGAGATCGATTCTTTAGGTAGTTGTCCCGCAAGCCGACGGCTTCTTATGGGTATCAACACAACTCCTCTTAGCTATCAGAATATAACCCCACCTGAAATGCCTGGTGAAAGCTTGGAAGAAGAGAATGATCTTCCGACTCTGACTAAAGGCTATTGAGCATTAATTAGGGGAGACGTGTCTCTGTTCTTATTTTCACAGAGAACACACGCATGAGAGAGAAAAAGAAGCTAAAAATAGCTTGGGGGAAAAAAAGAACGTGCTCCAATGAACCTCTTCAGTTGCTCTCTGAATCCCAACACCTTTAATCATAGGTTATTATCAAGGCATTCAAAATCAAACAGAGGCCCAAGGCCCACGTCATGTTAAGCCATTAAATAGGCCTTTGAGCCTATGGCCCAATTCATTGGGTTAAGCCTTTAATTTAATTTAATTATTCCTGGACTGAAACAAGTCCAATAATTAAATTAATTAAATAACCCAATAGACCAATATAAATCTCAAGTTTTGGTCCAGTTCATTGGGTTAAGCCTTTAATCCAATTTAATTATTTTCAGACTAATACAAGCCTAATAATTAAATTAATTAAATAACTGAAATGAGCCAATATATAATTCTCTCTCTTTGGACCTTTTATTTTATTTCAGTCCAATAAATAAATCAGGCTACTCGAATAAAATAAAATCCATTTTATATAAGACCAATCTCTCAACCCAAACCCATCAGGACTTATGGGCTATTCTGAGAACCAAAAGACATTTCGTCTTGGCTACTAAAATGACCAAAATACCCCTACTATAGCAATAGCTGTATTTTGCATTTTAAATATTTTTTAATATCACCATACGGAAATATTAACCCCAAGGACAATGTTGAATTAGCAAAGTCTCCGACCTATAGGTGTAATGACTAAAATACCCCTATATACATCGCCGTACATTTAGAGATGAAGAGTGTACTAACACCTTTCTAAAAGACATTTACCATCCTTAAACCTCTAGTCCAATGATCCACGACTCCTAGAATGTTTCCACTTTCCAAGGGAGCTACCCTAAAGCAAATATCCAAGTCATGTTCCCTAGGGCCTTGGATATTTAAATCATTTAAACAGTCACAATGGGCGATATAGCGCAGAAGCTATCTTGTACATATTTGTCTTAACTAACTAGTCACATATACCCAACATACAAGTGTATCAACTCTACGATACAAAATCAACTACAATATATCAAAGTATATGCTTCCACCTTCATCAGACTACTAATTCATAATCAAGCGGTAGAGTATTAGTCCATGCTGTAGCAGTAATAGTTTAGATTTCTTCTAAATAGTACTTTTAAAAACCACTATTATACGTCATGTTCTACATATTCGATATACGCTCATGCTATGAAGTGAGTGGACTACTCACTGTGTAAAGGTAAGCCATTCCCCATTTAGAATTTATAACATAATAACCTACAGATGATAAGATTCTCATTCTCACTAATCAGTTAAGAACAAACATTTAGGTGTTAAGTAACCCGTGATCTGTACCTTACTGTGAAAGACCACCATTCACATGAATCACTTACTTAAACATAATGGGTCATGTCCAAACGTAAATCATACATAAATAAAATGTACATTCACAAACAAATTTTTGAGAATAAATTCAATAATTTCATCATAAATCTAGTCTAGAGGGCATACATTCTAACAATCTCCCACTTGCACTCTAAGACTAAGAAAGTCCGTAGGTGCCCACTCCTATGGCCTCTAAGTGTCTCTTGAAGACTCTCTCAGCCAAGGGCTTGGTGAAGGGATCTACTAGATTATTCTCTGAGGCTATCTGTTTCACCACAATTTCCTGTCTCTGGATGAAATTTCGAATCAGGTGATACTTCCTCTCGATGTGCTTCCCCTTCTTGTGATTCCTGGGTTCTTTGGATTGTGAGACTGCTCCAGTGTTGTCACAATACACCATAATCGGTCTGTCCATGTGTGGCACGACTTTAAGTTTTGAAAGGAACTTCTGGAGCCAGACTGCTTTCTTGGATGCCTCCGAAGATGCCACATACTCAACTTCTATGGTTGAGCCAGCAATGTAAGATTGCTTGATACTCCTCCATGAAACAACTCCTCCAGACAAGGTGAAGACATATCCACTAGTAGATTTTCTCTCATCCTTATCTACCTGGAAATCTGAGTCTATGTATCCAGTAGAAACTAAGCCATCAGCCCTATAAACCAGCATATAATCTCTCGTACCTTTGAGGTACTTGAGAATATGCTTTACAGCTTGCCAATGAACCTCCCTAAGGTTTGACTGATATCTACTAACTGAGCCTACGACAAAGCAGATATCTGGCCTAGTGCATAGCATGGCGTACATGAGACTTTCCACAACCGAAGCATAGGGAATCCTACCTATTCTGTCTTTTTCTTCTTGGGACTTAGGACAGTCCTTTAAACAAAAAGATAACCCACGTCTGTAAGGGATTAGAGCTCCCTTGCATGAGTTCATACTGAACTTGGCCAGCATCTTGTCAATGTATGTTGCTTAGGATAATCCTAACATTCTCTGCTTCTTATTTCTAAGAAGCTCAATCCCGAGAATGTAACTAGCTTCTCCTAAGTCCTTCATACTGAATTGACTAGATAGCCAAACCTTAGTAGATGATAATGTTCCTACATCATTTTTAATGAGTAGAATGTTATCCATATATAGGACAAGAAAAATAACATTTATGCCTTCCAATTTTTTGTACACGCATGGTTCATCCCCATTTTGAATGAAACTGTAAGACTTTACAGTCTTATCAAAACGAATGTTCTATACTCTAGATACCTGCTTAAGTTCATAAATAGACTTTTTAAGCTTGCAAACCATATGTTCCTGGCCTTTAGTAATAAAACCTTCCAGTTGGGACATATAGATATCTTCACTAAGATGGCCATTAAGAAATACCGTCTTGACATCCATTTGTCATATCTTGTAGTTATAATGATATGCAATAGCAAGGAGGATACGTATGGACTTAAGCATGGCTACCAGGGAAAGGGTTTCCTCATAATCGATTCCCTCTTTCTGAGTATACCTTTTCACCACAAGCCTAGCTTTGAAGGTTTCCACATTCCCATCCGTTCCCCTCTTCCTCTTGTATATTCACTTACACCTAATAGGTTTTATCCCTTTAGGTAAAGCTATAAGATCCTAAACCTAATTAAAGTACATAGACTCAATCTCGGCTTTCATTGCTTTATGCCATAGATTTGCATCGGCATCAGCAATAGCTTCCTCATATCTAGTGGGATCTTGTTCTTGATGGTCAGAGACCAGCTTAAAAGCCTCTCCAATCTATCTTTCTGGAACCCTAGATACCCTCTCACTATGACGAAGCTCTGTTTGTACAGGTTCTTAAGGCTGCGCCTTTTCTTATTCCACAATCGGGTCTGAAGAAGTTGATTTTGAAGATAACTTCTCCTTAAGTTCCAACCTCGTTGAGCCTTTAGTAGAAGTACTTTGATAATCCTCCAAGTATCTAGCTTTAGCACTTACCAGTACTTTCTGTTCTAACCTCCTTTTGTTCCTTTTGGATACCCAATAAAATAGCATAATTCCAATCTTGGTTCTAACTTGTCTCCCTTGATTAGTACATAAGCTGGACAACCCCATATTCTGAGATAATTCAGACTTGGCTTACGCCCAATCCACATCTCATAGGGCATCCTAGGTATTGACTTAGAAGGCACCAAGTTCAGAATGTATGCCGCTGTTTCCAGGATATATCCCTAAAAAGATACTGGAAGAGTAGTATGGGGCTTTGGACCATTTCCATTAATATCCTGTTCCTTCTCTCAGCTACTCCATTCTGCTAGGGTGTCTCCGGTGCAAAGAGTTGGGATATTATCCCATAATGTACCATGTAATCCTTAAATTCACCGATGAGGTACTTTCCACCATGATCTGATCATAAGGTCCATGATCTGATCATAAGGTTTTGATCAGTTTACTTGTTCGACGCTCCACTTCAGCCTTAAACTCTTTGAACTTGTCAAAAGTGTCAAACTTACACCTCATCAGGTAGACATAACCAAAACTTGTATAATCATCCGTGAAAGTGATGAAGTACTCAAAACCCCCTCTGGCTGGTGTAGACAAAGGACCACACACATCAGTGTGAACAAGGCCCAATATCTCCTTAGCTCTATCAGCCTTTTGGTCATTTTTCCTATAAAGCAGGATTCACACTAAGGCCAACTTTCCAATCTTAATGAGCCCAAGGGCCCATCATAGATTAACCTCTAAATCCTGATTGAGTTAATATGATCCAACCTTAGATGCCAATATATGAGTCATTGACATTAGTCTTTCTCTTCTTACTTAAAGGTTCAGATTAAGCGTTATTTATTTGATTGTTTGTAGGGTTTAAGAAGAATAAGTTTTCATACATATACCTAGAACAAAGAACTTTTCCATTTCTATTGATAGTAATATCAGAATGGAAAGAAACAGAATATTCCTGATTTATAAGTTTTGCAACTGAAACCAAATTCCGTCTAAATCCAAGTACATATAAAATATCCTTCAAAATAACTACTCTATTATAATAAAAAATAAGATCTAGCATTCCCACTACAAGGGCCCATACTTGCCCTCCATTTTCTACTCGTAGTCCATTCTTGCCCTTCTGGAATCTTCTTATCTTCCTAAACCCCTTGCAATGAGTTACAGATATTATCAGTAGCTCTAGAATCAACAATCTAAGTGGAAGTTGATCCAACCATTGAAACTGACTCTAGATAGAGAATAATACCTGTATGGTTTTTCTTGGCCTAAAGCTCTAGACACTCTTTTTTCCAGTGTCCCTTCTACCTGCACTTAAAGTACTTGCCCTTTGGCTTGTTGGGATAGTTTTTAGGCTGGGCTACTGCATTTTCTTTCTTCTTCTAGAACTTCTTAGGCTTGGGCCCAATTCTGGAAGAAGATGCCCTAGCAATCATAGCCTTGGACTGTGGCTTCATAACTTTCTCCGCCACCTGGAGCTCTTTCATTAACTCAGTTAAACTCATGTTTAACTTGTTCATGTTGTAGTTTAACTTGAATTGAGTAAAAGAGCCCGACAAAGATTCAAGAACTAAGTCCACTTGGCTCTCGGGGTCAATAATAGCCCCTAAGACTTCCGCTTCCTCGAAACCAGTAATCATTTTAAGCATATGCTCCCTGACTGATGCTTCCCCAGCTATCTTAGTGTTTATGATCATCCTAAGAGCTTCTTGCCTTTCGAGCCGGCTCTTATCGGCAAATATCGTGGTTAATGACTGGCTAATGTTGTACGCAATGGTCATGTGCTCGTAGAGTACATTAGATATAGAGGATAATATGTAGCAATGAGCCATCTCATCAGCCTTCTTCCAAGCCTTCTCAGCCTCACGCTCAACATCGGTAGAACATTCCCCGATAACAGGGCAGGTTTCGTAGAGGACATACTTATACTCTTTGGCTGTGGGTATAATGTCGAAGTTCCTTTTCCAGTCCACATAATTTGGATCAGTTAACTTATTTTCCCAGAGAATAACGGCTAAAGGACTAAAAAGACCTCCACTAACCATTTCTTAAAAATTGAAAATAAAAGAAAACTCAGTTTATAAAAATAATATAATTTGTGGCTTTATCCTCATATTAAATCCGATAATAGTTAACCCTATCACTATTATCTTTAATGTGATTAATTTGGCTATTAGAAAAACTGACATAGCTTCCTAGGAAAATTAACAGTTTTCTAAGCTAAGTGTATTAACCACCACAAATTAATTTTCCTTTTAAGTAATGATCTAGAAGATAACTCCATCAATGGGGTGGCCATTTCTTCTCATTTCCTATGGACATTCCTCGTACTATAACCTCCAATGTGGGCTGGCTGATCATAGCACGTCTCCCGGGTTATTAATTACATCCATCCATTAGATTTAGATCCTTGTGGTATTCCCATCCTATACAGGTTCACTCCCAGGGTGACGCGAGGGGACCCACGATCTCTAATGAGAATCGTAATGAAAGCCATGGAGCCGTTGGAACCCCTCTCCCACTTAGTCTTTTAAAACAATGGCTTTTAAAGAAAATATCCTTTTGAAAATATCCCATTAAGTATCCCTTAACTCTTTGTAAAATATCTAAATTCATAAATCTCTATGTCAAGGTAAAATCCTTTGAGAGATTTTCTATGAATTTATTTTACACAGTTAAGACCTTATTAATTTCCAAAAATTTCCTTTTAAAACTTTCCAAAGACTTTGGTCTCAAGTTTAATTTGACAAAAATAATTTTTCTAGTGCAAAAATAAAATAAAAATGGCTTTCTATTTTAACTTACAAAAATATCTAAATCCAAAATATTTTATATGTTAAGGATTAAATCATTTGAGAAAATATTCAAGGATTAATTTTTGTCCAAGTTTAAAATAACCATTTTTTAAATTTGAAAAATATTTTTCTTGTCATAAATTTCCCAAAGACTTTGGTCTTTGAAAAAATACGCAAATAGGATACAAAAAGAAATAAGTGTGCTACAAAACTGTAAACGTTTTCATGCTTTTCTATTCTTTTAACCTAAGTATCCACATAATATAATTAAACACATTAATTAATTAATGGTCATGTTTAATCCTAAATTTCCATTACTATTATTTTTATGAAAAATATTCAAAGAATATTAACTATTATAATAAAAATAACTTCGCCTGGTATGGGACCAAAAAAAAAATTCCCGCTGGTCCAGGAAAAACCCATGGACCGCAACCTGGGTCCCCGCACTACAGCTTCCGTGAGGAAGCTGCTGCCTGGTTTCCGTTTTTCAAGGAAGCTTTCTCACGCACGCTATGGAGCAGAGGCCAACTCAAGCCCGGTTGCGGCTCCAAGCCACAACTGCTTGGACAGCTTCTGCTCCTCTCACATTATGCAGCGCAGCTCGGCTTCGACGGCTTGGCTGCTACAATGACCTTCTTCTCCAACTTTCTTTGTGCGTTGCAGATGTTCTGGGTCTCGATTTTTTACATGGATTTCATCTAAAAATCATCCAAAACAATCCACAAATACCTATACCTTTAATTATAAGCTTACACAAACATTATGAAAGCTTCAAAAGAAACATTTACAGTATTCCTATGTCTCAACCATGAGACTTACAAAGTAATCTACCCATACCAAAAAATACGAAGGGTTACTAATTTTAATCATCTGACCGTTTTTATTCACTAACATGTAATTTATATTGCTATATAAGACATGCTCTGATACCACTTGTACGTTAATATGGCAAAAAAATGAAGACACCGAAGCATGCTATAGAACAAAACCAACAATAGAGTATCGCATGAAAGCTGTTTACCTCTATGTTTCCTCATTGGTCTAGGGGTTGCCGGCGCCTCGATGTGAACTGCTTATGGTTCTAAGATCAATTCTTCAGGCTGTTGTCTCGCAAGCCGTCGGCTTCTTCTGGGCATCAACGCGACTCTTCTTGGCTATCGAAATATAACCCCACCTAAAATGCCTGGTGAAAACTATAGAAGAAGAGGATGATCTTCCTACTTCGACTAAATGCTATTGAGCATTAATCAGGGAAGATGTGTCTCTATTCTTGTTTTCACAGAGAACACACGCACGATGTAACACCCCACATTTCATTTCTTAACACAGTGGGCCAGGCTCAGGTGGGATGCCACCTCGTCTGACTCCTCAGACTAGGGGTCTTTATAACGATTTAAACTTAAAGCAAGTAAGTACAAGTCGAAGCTTAAATAAATACGTACAACATACTCTTTCATTACAAATATGCGAGTTGTGATAGATACATCATCAGGGTTCCCAAAATACACAAGACAAAATAGTTCCATCATCTAGGTACAATAATCATGCCAAAAGATTCACTATCTAGCACTAGATGGTAAGTCCGGGTAGTACCGTCACTAGCCTTCAGCTCCAATCCCTAAAAAAATAGGAAAGACAAACACACGTGTGAGTGGTATACTCAGTGAGTCCCGTGTGTGCTAGTGTTTTGCTCAGAAGATAGATGATTTTCAATTTCTTTACTGAAATAAATTTCACAACAGTGAAATAGCAGTAATTGGTAAATTTAGGATCAAGTTATCATGTACATTTGAAAAACAATGATTTCCAAACATATGGCCCCTAATTTTAATAAATGTGGGTTCTTCCCCTTTTAGAAGTGCGACCGGCGTGCAAAGTTCAAGAAACTTCACCTTCGGCTGCACGGTTTCTGGTGCCAGGGACTGCGCCTTATAGCACGTCACCCGTGTCAGGCCGAAAGGGTGAGCAGCATACAAATGTACCCCACCGTGCACTTAGGGATCTTTTACTTGCCTCCATCAGCCAGGGTTCCCAATCTTGACGTCAATCACCATCGAGGTGGCAAGGAGTCAAACGCCCCGAATATCCCATCCTTATTCCAGCGAATGACTTAAAAATAATAAGCGTTCACAAACACATTCACAAACACGGCAATTGTCGGGCACAAACGGCTAGCCAGGACGACTTGTCACAATGTCCTGTCGCCCTGTTTGGAGTAAGACAATCCCCAGAATTGATCAGGTTACTTGGGGTCGTCTATCTCTAACATGGGCTAGTACAAAGATCAAAGTCCCTGTTGAGTACTCAACGCAACAATACCAACCCCATCTGACTGATCAGGCCAGAGGGTCATCTGATCCCGCAGGATTTCCAAATCAAAACATTTCTTATTTTTTGAGGCCGTACTTGATCACAAAAGTCATTTTTCCAAGGGTATTCGGATCATTTCACCCATGCCAGATTCCAAAAGACTTTTTGAGGGTATCCGGGTCATTTTACCCTTACCCGATTTGAAAAATATTCACAAAAGCTCCAATAAGGATATTTCGGTCATTTAACGAATACCTGAGTTCCAAGAGTTTTCATAAAATATTCCAATAAGGATACTTGGATTATTCTCCAAATACCCGATTCTAAAATTTACCATTTTTCGAAATCCCAAATATTTAATCCGAAAAGGACTAAATTCACAAATTCGTGTTTTAAACATCCAGGAAGGTTTCCAAAGCTGAATATGAAATTTATTCGAGTCCGAAATAGCATAAAAGCAAATGTTGCTCATGTAAACATTAAACATATTTGAGGATTTCCAAAATGGCATAAAACATAGCATTTCATAGAAAATCAAAGCAGCCTTTAAAAAGGTTTAGAAATCAATGGGGACTCACCTTGTATACTAAGTCAAAGTTGCACTCGTGTATAGTCCTAAAAGGAGTTCCCTCGACTTGATTCACCTACACCATTAGTATATCTCGGTATTATTACATCATGGTTTCAAATGCTTAATGGTTTGGATATGGTTTCTATAATTTTCTTAAAGAAATAAATGGATTAATGCTTTAGATTGTTTTCTGGTTTTACAGCTTTACCATCCTCCACTATTTTTCACATAACTTATTCAATATAGGTCAAAATAAGGTGAGGTTACTTCCATAATATCCCTAAGATATCCCTCTATCAATTCCAGGTCATGAGTCATGCAAACTCCATCCCATTTTGTACAGTTTTTCAGTTGATTCCACTGTTCCGAGTTTGGAGTCCAGTTTCGTCACTTTCCAGTATTTTGTACATAACTCTTCCAATTCAGGTCCAAATGAGGTGAAACCACTTCCTAAATACTCCTAGGACATTTATCTATCAATTTCAGGTCATAGGGTATTCAAATATCTCTCCATTTTGTTCAATTTTCCAGCTAAACTTACTGCTCCGAGCTAGAGGTCCAGAATTATTGTTTAGAAGCTCAACTTGTTTTAATTTGTTTCTATGGTTTCTTCAACATATCCTATCACATTTAAACCCTCCAATACCTTATTTAACATGCCAAAATCATTGTTCTAACAGGTTTTCATGCCCAGAACTTCTCTTTTGTTCAAACAAATAAATTATTCCCAGCTTACCAAACCAGTAAATTTTGGCAGTTTTCACCCTTCTTGTTGTTCATGAACTCTTAGCCATTCAAAACCCTCACAACCTCCACACAACTTGTTCCAAATCCTTTATAACTAGTCTAGGACATGTTTAAAGTCATTTATGCTCAATTTCCAGTCACATCTATTCAGATTTCCTTTAATATTTCCAAACAACACAAACTAGTGAGTTGTTATTAACAAATGGCTTTTCTTGTTTTCTTTATCACTTCCTTTTTCTTTTCAAATTTTCAGTATACCATCACTCCAATACACCTTAAATGAACTGAAAACCATACTCAATCCATCACTACACCAACCGGTCAATTCAAGATTCATCACAACATCAAAATATTTTCATTGCTCAACATCAACAAATTCATATGCATTTAGTTTTCAACTTCTAACATCATTCTTTTAGCTTTTGAGAAATGATCTCTTACCTTTCCAAGATGAGGGCAAAGCTGTATACTCCTTTCCTTCCTTACTTCTCCTTTCTTTCTCCTTGCTGCCGGTTTCCTTTTCTTCCTCCTTGCTGCCGGAAATCTCCCTCTCTCTCCCTTAGTCTTTCTTTTGTTCTTCCTTTCCTCTCTTCACTTTTCTGTTTTTCTTCTCTTCTCCCAGCTTTCTCTCTTGGCCGAAATCTTCTCCCCTTGCCCGGGACTTATATAATTTGCTCCTCTTGGTCTTGCTTTAAGGTGAGTTGGCATTTCTAGAAGTCTTTAGACTTCTCTAGTATTCACAAGAAGATTAAGGATTATGCTAGAAAGTTGTAGAACCTCTTAGAAACTTATAGAATCTCTTAAAACATCTTAGGGCTAATATACACTTAATCATGTTTAATTTACCCTAAGCTAGTTTAGCTTAATTATGATCACTTGCCCTAATCTAGCTTAACTTAATTAAGCTTAATTAAGGAAGTCTAAGAATGGCTAATCTTGGTCAAAAATGTCATGCTTGTGGGCCATCTTCATTTATTTCTTGCGGGCCCCCTAAAATATCTTGTATATAATATAATATAAATTAAAATATTTATGGTATTTGTTGTATATATATATATATATATATATATATATATATGTACACACACACACACACACACACACACATATACATAATAATAATAATAATAATAATAATAATAATAATAATAATAATAATAATAATAATAATGGTAAGGATAATATAATAATTCAACATAATGTAAATTAAAATATTTATGGTATTTGTTGTTATATATATATATATATATACATAATAATAATAATAATAATAATAATAATAATAATAATAATAATAATAATAATAATAATAATGGTAAGGATAATATAATAATTCAACATAATTATTGAATGTAATAATACTATAATTTAATATTACCAAGAAGTATTTGTATTAAATAATAGATATATAAAAACAATAGTAGTGGATGATAGAGTGAAAATAAAATCAATAATAATATTAGCAATAATAATACAAATATTAATAATGATAATAGCACTAGTGATGGCTATATTATAATTCTATGAATAATATTATTACTTTGCAATCTTAATTTTATTATTGATAATAAAGAAGGAAAATATTTCGTTTATATATATTTTCATTGTTAACAAAACCGTGCTACACAAATCCCTTATGCAAGGCGGACAAGGCGGGTTATTACACACGAGAGAGAAAAAGAAACTGAAAATAGCTTGAGGAAAAAAAAGAACGTGCTCTAATGAACCTCTTCATTTGCTTTTTGAATCCCAACAACCTTAATCATATGTTATTATCTGGGCATTCAAAAATCAAACAGAAGCCCTAAGGCCCACGTCATGTTCAACCATTAAATAGCCTTTTGGACCTATGGCCCTGTTCATTAGGTTAAGCCTTCAATTTAATTTAATTATTCCTGGACTGATACAAGTCCAATAATTAAATTAATTAAATAACCCAATGGACTAATATAAACATCAAGCCTTGGCCCAGTTCATTGGGTTAAACTTTTAATTCAATTTAATTATTTCTAGACTAATACAAGTCCAATAATTAAATTAATTAAATAACCCTAATGAGCCAATATATAATTCTCTCTATTTAGATCTTTTATTTTATTCTAGCCTAATAAATAAACCAGAATATTCAAATAAAATAAAATCTATTTTATACAAGACCAATCCCTCAACCCAAACCCATCGGACTTATGGGCTATTCTGAGGACCAAAAAACACATCACATTGGCTACTAAAATGACCAAAATACCTCTGCTACAAAAATAGCTATATTTTGCATTTTAAATATTTTCTAATATCACCATAAGGAAATATTGACCACAAGGATAATGTTGCTTTAGCAAAGTCTCCGATCTACAGGTGTAATGACTAAAATATCCCTCTACGCATCGTCGTACATTTAGAGAGGAAAAGTGTACAACACCTCTCTAAAAGACATCTACCATTGTTAAACCTCTGGTCCATAGATCCACGGCTCCTGGAATGTTTTCACTTTCTAAGGGAGCTACCATAAAGCAAACTCCCAAGTCATGTTCCCTAAGGCCCTGGATATTTAGATCATTTGAACAATCACAATGGGCGATATAACGTAGAAGCTATTTTGTACAAGTCTGTCTTAACTAACTAGTTATATATACCCAACATATAAGTATATCGGCTCTATGAAACAACCTCAACAACAGCATATTAAAGTACATGCTTCCAGCTTCATCAGACCACTAACTCATACTCAGGCAGTAGAGTATTAGTCCACACTGTAACAATAATAGTCTGGGTTTCTTCTAAATAGTACTTTTAGAAACCACTGTTACAAGTCATGTTCTACATATTCGAAATACATTCATGCTATGAAGTGAGTGGACTATTTACTGGCTAAAGGTAAGCCATTTCCTATTTGAAATTCTTAACATAATAACCTAAACATGATGAGATTCATATTCTCACCAATCGGTTAAGAACAAACGTTTATATGTTAAGTAACCCGTGATCCATACCTTATTGTGAAAGACCACCATTCACATGGATTACTTACTTAAACATAATAGGACCTTTCCAAACGTAAATCGTGCATAAATAAAATGTACATTCACAAACAAATTTTTGAGAATAAATTCTTTTATTAATAAATTTGATAATTTCATCAAAAACCTAGTCTAGATGGCATACATTCCAACAGATTGCTTGATACTCCTCTAGACATGGTGAAGACATATCCGCTAGTGAATTTTCTTTCATCTTTATCTGTCTAGAAGTCTGAGTCTATGTATCCTATAGGAACCAAGTGATAGGAATCAATTTAGGCAAGAATGTCATTTTCAAGAAGGGGGAAGAATGACAAGATCACACTTCATCGTTCCATGGGTAAGAAGAATATTCAAGAGGATTCAAGAGAATTTTCAAGACAACAAATTCAACATACCCAGATCTAAAAAGATTGTGAAGAGATTGATGGAAAAGAAAGGGCCAAAAGACGCACAATAAAAGTAAAAATCCATGTGGAGGATAAAGCCAACCTTTAAACAAGGACTGAAGGCCAAAGAAGTATCAAGAAGAGCTTAAAATGACCAATATTTCATTTGGAAGATAAAAAAAAAAACACAAAGAAATAGAATGGAGGTCCAAAATATTTTCTCAACTCAATCATAGATGATGGAATCATCAAAGATTTGACCTTTTTGAACTCTGTCTATAACTCAAAGTAGATTTTAAAGTGTAACAAAATGGGAGATAGTGACTAGACTAAAGTCGGCGCCGGCCTTAAGCCCCGAACCGGCACCGGCTCGAAACTGGCGGTGTTTTATCTTGAACAGAGCACAGCCGACACCGACTGCCCATGCCATAGTCGAATTCGGAGCCGGCCCTAGTCAGGTCAATCTCAACTTTTTGCTATTTTTCTTGTCTTCAGCTTTTTTACTTTTATAATTTAATTTTCATGACTTTTATTATGTTTTCGCCTAAGGCATGTAATAGGGTCTCAAAACTTGTATTAAGGTCATTTAATAGTTAGGATTGGTTTGCTAATTATTTTAGGGCAAGGCACCTATATATATATATATACCATTATAGCTCTTGTAAACACAACTTTTGGATATTTGAATAGAGAAATCATTTGTTTTCTCTAGAGAGAGTTCTTGAGGGTGTTCTTCTTAGCTGATTCACAAATCAATCAAGACTTCTCTTAGGCTTTAGTCCAACCTAAGAATCTAGTCTCTAATCTTCTTAGGCTTTCTAAAGTGGGTCTTAGATTCCTAGCTAATCTAGGATTCTTTTAGGGGTTCAATTGGTTGCCTAAATCTTCCCATCCTATTTGTTCTTGATCCTTCTTGGGTTGGGGTGTTTAGGTGTTGATTTAGTTGGCTTAGTTCATTAGATTTTAGATTCTAAGTAGCTAGTTTTACCTAGGGTTCTAGTCTTGAATTAGGTCTCTTAATTTTAAGCTTCAAATCTCAAATTGGTCCTTCCAAGATCATATTAAAGAGTTTGGTATCAAAGCAAGCTTGTGTTGATTCTAATTAACATAACTTTTTTTGGGCAAAGTTATAATCTCTTCAAGAATTTGTGAAATTTTTTAGATTTTCGTCACTTTATGTGGTGTTATTTTTGAATGCTTGGAAGTCAAAATTATGCCATGAATTTGATGCTAAATTGATATTATATGTTGGTGTTTGAGGAATCATTTGGCATGAATATTTGTTGATTTTGAGCTCAAATAAGGTAGAAATCTCATTCAACCCATTGCTGCAAATTCAAATCCCGTAACTAATTTTCTTGCAATTTTTGAGAGTTGAATACTTCAAATTGTGCCATGGGTTTATTGTGAAATTGAACCTACATATTTAGTTAATGATTGGGTAGCTATTTGAGGTTTTAAATTGCAGAAAACTTGTAGTTATTTCGGTTGATTTGATGCACAAATTGCTGAGCATATAAGGAATCCCGTAACTCAACTTTAAGCTAATTTTGTGAGTTATTAAATTCTAGTTTTGGGCCTCTATTTATTGTGAAATTGCTCCTTGATGTTATATCTATCATTGGGAATGAGTTTTACTTGTGAATTTTTAGTATTGGAGTGGCTATATACTTGAAATTTTTTAATTACCTTGAGTTACGACGTTGCACACCAAGTGTTTTATGTGTGGTCTTATGACTTAGAATTGTGCTTATATGACAGCCAAAGCTTTTCTTATTGAATCTCTATAAATTTTCTTGCTTGTTAACTTATTTTTAATAGGATTTTACTTTCCAATTGCTATAAAAAAAAAAATCTTGTGAAATGATAAAAAACTTGGAAAGTAAATTGGTGCATCTTGGATCATATCAATTTGTCTCTTTGAATTTTTGAATTTTTTGTGATTTCATTACCATGAGTGAGTTGATTGATCATCAAATTAAATTCTTGAGATTGTGATAGCATCCTAAATTTTAAAAATCCTATCATTTAACTAAACGCCTACCAAGTATTTGATGAAATGTTTAAGAGTCTTTATATAGTCTTGTAAGGGTTCTTAGCTTACATTTTTCACCTTCATTGAACTTAATTGATATACTTCTTGTATTTGGTAGGTTGAATACCTAGATTGACATCTTCTTGTGATAATTGCAATTGAATTAAACATTGTCAATCTTTGAGTCCTATCCTTTAGTATCCTTGTTTATTTAAATCATTGTGGTGCTTGTCTAGTATTGTCACTACACATCTCCTTGAGAAGTTCTTGAGTTTATATAACAACTTATTACTTGAAATTCTTATTGATTAAGCCTCATTCTTGTCATCCATCTAGTGATAGCTCACTTCTTCTTAGGAACTTCTTGAACCTTTAGAACTTGGTTGACTTTAACTAGTGGAACTAAATCCTTTGAATTGGGGAGACTTTGGAAAGAACTTAAGTATGGAATTGAGAAAGTAGAAAAGGCAAGAAGGTGAGCTCATTTTGATAAAAGCCAAAAGAGAGTATACACGAGAGAAGAGTGTCATTGAAAATGAGGGAGTGAATTGAGGAATTTTCTTCTACTTCTATCCAACATTTGTAAATTGAAACTCTTTTGCAAGATACACTATGGCTAGTTGGAATGAAAGTGAAGAATATGATTGTTATAAAGAACCTTGTTCAACTAGAAGTAGTTATAGTAGGAATGATAAATATGATTGGAGATATGGAGATGATGATTATCTGAGTAAAAGATATTGGAATGATAGGGTTTTTGTAGGAGGACTACAAAAATATTCAAAGAGTAGGTTGCAATAGTAAAAAAGTGGTATGCCAAAAATAAGGGAGTATGGGTGTTTGTATGAAAGTCCAAAAGTATCTAGACTAAAAGAAATGTGTGCATTGTAAAATTCTTCCAAGAGTGGTTTGAGAAAAAAAAGCCAGATTATGTTTGTTCTACTTGTTTGGAATATGGCTATGTCACATGTGATTGTCTAAAAAGGAGAAGTCAAAAAAGTAGGGATGAGTTGCAAAGAAGTGAGGTGAGCCATTGTGAATATTGTTCCAACTATGAACACACTTCACCTACTTGTCATTGGAAGTCCTTTAGTTTTCAATGTAGCCAATTAAACAAAACAAATTGAGCTGAAGAAGGAGCATAAGGAAAAAGGTAAATCACTTGACACAAGAGATAGAGAACCAACATGGAGATGACAAAGAAGGAGTTGAGCATTATAATAGTGAGGTTGATGAGGAGTAAATATGTACCAAAGGTGAAGGTCCTAAAAATGCTACAAATAACTATGAATTGAGAGAGCGCTCACATCAACAAAAGAAAGAGGGAGAATGTAAGGTTGTGAAGAGTGAAACACCAACACCATTTTCTAGGAAGGCTACAAATCCAAAAGAGGGAGTAGATGGTGAAAAGGGAAATGAAGTTGAGCAAAGAAATTCACTAATTGGTATTACTAGTAGAGTCTTGGGTACTTATGTTGTTGAGGATATCAATGATTCACAAAGAGAAAATATTTTCTACTCAAGATGTAAAATCAACCAAAGGCTATGTAGTATAATAATAGATTGTGCAAATGTGATAAGTACTACATTAGTGGAGGAGATAGGTATAGAGACCATGAACCATCCTAAGCTACACAAGCTTCGATAGGTCAATGATTGTGGTGAGGTGAAGGTGAACAAACAAGCCAATGTTATATTTAACATGGAGAATTATAAAGATGAGGCACTTTGTGATGTGATGCCCATGCATGTTGTAGGGCTATTGTTGGGAAGGCCTTAGATGTTTGATAGAGATATGATCCATAATAGTAGAAGAAACCCTTATACATTGAGCAAAGAGGGAAAGAAATTTACTTTTCTCTCAATGAGCCCTAGAGAGGTTACAAAATATCAAAACCTTATAAGGGAGAAGGAAAATAAAAAGAGGAAAAGAAGAGTGTCAGAAAGCAAGAGTAAAGAAAACAGAAAGAGCTAAATGAGAAGGGGGATGATATAAAAGATTTTGAGGTAAAAGGGGAAGAGAGAAGAGTAAAAGAGCATAGAGAGAGGTAAACATAAAGTAATAGGGAGCAAAAGAGAGCCAAACAAGAGGTTGAGAAAAAGAAAATGAGTGGGGTAAAATGAGGTTGAGAACTTGGGTTGAGAAGAGAGAAAACAAAGGAGTTGGTGAGAATCCAAAGCCAAAAGGTTTACCTTCACACAAAATGTCTTGTTTAAATTGTAATGCAGGTATCAATTCGAAGACGAATCATTGCCAAGAAGGGAGAAATGATAGGAATCAATTTAGGCAAGAAGGCCATTTTCAAGAAGGAGGAAGAAGGACAAGATCACACTTCATAGTTCTATGGGTAAGAACAATATTCAAAAGGATTCAAGGGAGTTTTCAAGACAACAAATTCAACAAACCCAGGTCTAAGAAGATTGTGAAGAGATTGATGGAAAATAAAGGGCCAAAAGACACACTACACAAGCAACAATCTATGTGGAGGATCAAGCTAACCATTAAAAAAGGATTGAAGGCTAAAATAGTATTAAGAAGAGCTCAAAACGATCAATATTTCATTTGGAAGATCAAGAAAACACAGAGAAATGGAATGGAGGTCTAAAGAGTAGATTTTAAAGTGCAACAAAACAGGGGACGGTGACCAAACTAAAGTTAGCGCCGGCCCTAGTCAGGCCAATCCTGACTTCTTGCTATTTTTCTTGTCTTCAGATTTTTACTTTTGTAATTTAATTTTCATAAATTTTATTATGTTTTAACCTATTTTAAGGCCTTATAATATAGCCTCAAAACCTGTATTAAGACCATTTAATAGTTAGGATTAGTTTGCTATTTGGTTTAGGGTAAGGCACCTACATATATACCATTATATCTCTTGTAAACACAACTTTTGGATATTTAGATAAAGAAATCATTAGTTCTCTCTAGAAAGAGTTCTTGAGAGTGTTCCTTTTGGGTGATTCCCAAATCAATCAAGACTTCTCTTAGGCTTTAGTCCAACTTAAGAATCTAGTCTCTAATCTTATTAGAATAGATCAATGTTCTTTCTAAAGTGGATCTTAGATTCCTAGCTAATCTAAGGTTCTTTTAGGTGTTCAGTTGGTTGCTTAAACTTCCTATCCCATTTGTTCTTGATCCTTCTTGGGTTGGGGGTGTTTGGGTATTAATTTAGTTAGCTTAATTCATTAGACTTTAGGTTCTAGGTAGCTAGTTTTACCTAAAGTTCTAGTCTTGAATTAGGTCTCTTAATTTTGAGCTTCAAATCTCAAATTGGTGCTTCCAAGATCATATCACCTAGTTATCAGCCTTATAAATCAGCATATAATCTCTCGTTCCCTTAAGGTACTTGAAAATATGCTAACCTTCCCGGGGTTTGACTGATATCTATTGACTAAGCTTACAGCAAAGCAGATATCTGACCTAGTACAACATGGCATACATAAGACTTCTCACAGCCGAAGCGTAGAGAATCCTACTCATCCTATCTTTTTTTCTTGAGACTTAAGACAACCATTTGAAGAAAGAGACAACCTATGTCTATAAGGGATTGGTACTCCCTTACATGAGTCCATGCTAAACTTGACCAACATCTTGTTAATGTATAAAGTTTGGGATAAACTTAACATTCTCTACTTCTTATTTCTAAAAAGCTTAATGCCGAGAATGTAGCTTGCTTTTCCCAATTCCTTCATTCTGAATTGACTTGATAGCTAAACCTTAGTAGATGACATTCTTCCTACGTCATTTCTAATGAGTAGAATGTTATCTGCATATAGTACAAGAAAAACCACGTTAATGCCATCAAGTTTCTTGTACACGCATGGTTCATCTTCATTTTGAGTGAAACTATAAGACTTTACTGCCTCATCAAAACATATGTTGCATACTCCCGATGCCCGCTTAAGTCCATAAACGGACTTCTTAAGCTTACACACCATATGTTCCTGGCCATCAGCAATAAAGCCCTCCGGTTGAGATATATAGATGTCTTCGCTAAAATGACCATTAAGAAAGGCCGTCTTGACATCCATTTGCCATATCTCGTAGTCATAATGACATGCGATGGCAAGGAGGATACGAATGGACTTAAGCATGGCTAACAGGAAAAAGGTTTCTTCATAATCGATTCCCTCTTTCTATGTATACCCTTTCACCATAAGCCTAGATTTGAAGGTTTCCACCTTCCCATTTGCATCTCTTTTCCTCTTGTATACCTACTTACACCCAATGAATTTTATCCCTTCAGGTGAGCTACAAGATCTTAAATTTGATTGAAGTACATGAAACTCAATCTTATCTTTCATTGCTTCATGCCTTAAGTCTGCATCGGCATCAGCAATAGCCTCCTCGTATCTAGTGAGATTATATTCTTAATGGCTAGAGACTAGGTCAAACACCTCTCCAATTCACCTTTCTGGAACCCTAGATTCCCTCCCACTACAACGAAGCTCCCTTTGTATAGGTTCCTAAAGTTGTACCTCTTTTTGTTCTATAATCAAGGTAGAAGAAGTTGATTCAGAAGAAAACTTCTTCTCAAGTTCCAACCTAGTTAAACCTTTTGTGGATATACTTTGATCATCTTCCAAGTATCTAGCATTAGTACTTACCAGTACTTTATGCTCCTTGGGATGATAAAAGTAATCACCCTTTGTTCCTTTTAGATACCCAATAATATAGCATAATTCTGATCTTGGTTCTAGCTTATCTCCCTTGATCAATACATAAGCTGGACAGCCTCATATCTTGAGATAATTCAAACTTCGCTTACGCCCAGTCCACATCTCATAGGGTATCCTAGGTACTAACTTGGAAGGCACCAAATTCAGAATATATGTCGTTGTTTCCAAGGCATATCCCCAAAAAGAAACTTGAAGTGTAGTATGAGACGTCATGCTTCGGACCATTTCCATCATTGTTATATTCTTTCTCTCAGTCACTCTGTTCTGCTGGAGTGTCCCAGGTGTTAAGAGCTGAGATACTATCCCATAATGTACCATGTAACCCTTGAATTCACCGATGAGGTATTCTCTACCACAATCCGATAGTAAGATTTTAATCAGTTTACCTATTCGACGCTCCACTTCAGCCTTAAACTCTTTGAACTTGCCAAATGAATCAGACTTGCACCTCATCAGGTAAACATAACCATCCTTGTACAATCATCCGTGAAAGTGATAAAGTACTCAAACCCTCCTCTTGTTGGTGTAGATAAAAGACCACACACATCATTGTGAACAAGGCTCAATATCTCTTTAGCTCTATCTGCCTTTTGGGTAAAAGATCTTTTGGTCATCTTTCCCATACGGTAGGATTCATGCAATCTTAATTAGCCTAAAGGCCCATCATGGATTAACTTCTAAATCTTGGTTAAGTTAATATGACACAACCTTAGATGTCAAAGATATGAATTATTGACATTAGTCTTTCTCTTCCTACTTCAAGGTTCACTTTGAGCATTGTTTAATTGATTGTTAATAGGGTTTATAAGGAATAGATTTCCATACATGTGCCCAATACATAAAACTTCTCAATTTCTACTGATAGTAATACCATAATGGAAAGAAATAGAATAACCATGATTTATTAGTTTTGCAACTGAAATCAAACTTTATCTAGAAGTATGTACATATAAAATATCCTTTAAAACAACTATATTATTACAATAAAAAAGAAGCTCCAATTTTCCCACTATTTGGGCCCACACTTGTGCTCTGTTTCCCACGTATAGTCCATGTTCGCCCTTCTAGAGTCTTCTTATCTTCTAAAACCCCTATAAGGAGTCACAGATATGATCAGTGACTTTGGAATCAACACTCTAAGTGGAAGTTGATCCAACTATTGATATAAGCTCTAGATAGTAAATAATACCTATGGGGATTTTCTTGACCTGAAGATCTGAACACTCCTTTTTCTAGTGTCCTTTCTTCGACGTTTGAAGCACTTACCTTTGGGCTTGTTGGGTTGGGACTCGGGCTGGGCCGCTGCATTTTTTTTCTTCTTCTTGAACTTTCTAGACTTGGGCCCAATTCTTGAAGAAGACTTCCTTAGCAATCATTGCCTTAGACTATGGCTTCATGACCATCTCTGCCACCTAGAGCTCCTTCATCAACTCTGTTAAACCCATGTTTAACTTGTTCATATTGTAACTCAACTTGAACTAAGTGAAGGAGTCCGACAGAGATTCAAGAACCATATCCATTTGGTTCTCAAGGTCAATTACAGCCCTCAAGACTTTCACTTTCTTGAAAACAACAATCATTTTAAGCATATGCTCCCTAACTGATACTCTCTCAGCCATCTTGGTGTTTATGATGATTCTAAGAGCATCTTACCTTGTAGGCCAGCTCTTCTTTGAGAACATTATGACTAATGATGTGCTAATATCATAAGTAGTGGTCACGTGCTCGTGTTTAGACTGGAGCACATTAGACATAGAGGCCAACATGTAGCAACGAGCTATCTTGTCGGCCTTCTTCCATACCTTTTCAACCCTCGCTCTTCCTAGGTAACCCTTCCCAATAACAGGACAGGTTTCATATAGGACATACCTCTACTCTTCTATAATGAGTATTATGTCAAGGTTCCTTTTCCAGTTAACATAATTTGGTCCCGTTAATTTATTCTCATAGAGAATAACGGCCAAATGACTGAAAGAACCTCCACCAACCATTTCTTAAGATTGAAAATATAAGAAAATTCTCAGTTTATGAAAAATAAATAATTTGTGCACTTTATCCCCATATTAAAATTGCTAATAGGTAACCCTATCACTATTATCTTTAATATGATCAATGTAGCTCTTAGGAAAACTAACATAGCTTCTTAGGAAGATTTATGGTTTCCTAAGCTAAGTGTGTTGACCACCACAAATTGACTACCCTTCTAGGTAATGATCTAGAAGATAACTTTATCGAGAGGATGGTCATTTTTTCTTATTTTCTATGGACAAACCTCGCACTATAACCTTTAAAATAGGCTAGCCGATCACAGTACATGTCTCAGGCATCAATGATGTCCATCCATTAGGTCTAGATCATTGCGGAATCCCCATCCTATATGGGTTCACTCCCACGGTGACGCAAAGAGATCCATGACCTTTAATGAGGACTGTGATGGAAGCCGTGGGGCCGTTAGAACCCCTTTCCCATTTAGTCTTTTGAAACAATAGTTTTTCCAAGAAAATGTCCCTTTGAAAATATCCTATTTAGTATCCTTAACTCTTTGTAAAATTTCTAAACCTATAAATCTCTATGTTAAAGTGAAACCCTTTAAGAGATTTTTCTATGAATTAATTTTACCTAGTTAAGAACTTAATGAATTCAAAAATTTCCTTTCTAAACTTTTAAGAGACTTTGGTCTCAAGTTTTATATGACAAAAATAATTTTTCTTGTGAAATAAATTAAAATGGTTGTTCCTTTTAAAACACACAAATATCTAAATCCAAAATATTCTCTATGTCAAGGATAAAATCCTTTGAAAGAATAATCAAGGATTAATTTTTGTCTTTAAGTTAAAATAACCATTTAGAAAAATATTTTTCCTTGTCAAAAATTCCCAAAAACTTTAGTCTTTGAGAAAACATACCCATAGGTTGCTAAAAGAAAATAGCATACTAGAAAACTGTAAACTCTTTAATGCTTTTCTATTCTTTTAACATAAGTGTCCAAATAAAGAATTAAATACATTAATTAATGCCCTTGTTTAATCCTAAATCCCTTACTATTATTTTTCATGCAAAATATTCCAAAAATATTAACAATGCAAAAAATAATAACTTTGCCTAGTATGGGACCCAAAACGGAAAAGAAAAATTGCAAGAAAATTACAAATTTTTTTGGGTCTTCATACACCTGCCACACCGAATTGTTTACTTTGAAACCAAGGCCAACTACATTGAATCCCGGCATAGCTTTTCTCTGAAGATCTTCATCTTCTTTGTCTTTTCCTTCTGATTTCTTCTAGTTTCTCCAAGCAATGTTTACAGGTGATCTTTGTTTACAGATTTCAACCACAATTGAAACAAAACAACACCAAAACAAATGCCTATGTCCTTTCAAATCAGGCGTACACAGTTTATTTAAGAAAACCCAATAAATTACAGCACGCCTACATCTCAACGGTAAAACGTGCAGCAAGCTATCCCATACCAGAAAGACGAAGGATCACAGGCATCATCCAAACACAATACTTTCTGATTTTAATTAATCCTAAACATGCTCCTAAGCCGTTAAATATTGGCTTTGATATGACTTGAAGGTGGATCGCAACCTTAAGATCATACAGGAATAACAACATAAAATCAGAAAGTGATAGCGGAAGCCTTTTAAAAAATTTATTCCTCTATGATTCTTCCTGCCCGGTAGCTTAGATTGAATCAATAGAACTGGCGTTAGAAGAACAGCTTCTGCTTCACTTGTGGATGCCTCTGGATCAAAACCCGTGAGTCGACGGCTTCGTCTAGGCATGAACTCTACGCTTCCAATGTTCCAGAATATGTCCACTGCCCAATATCAACTGGTGAAAGTTGTTGGGTCAAGGTGGTCTTTCAATTCTCATGACTAATGCTAAAGACCAAAGTTTAGAGAATGCATTTCTCCATTTATGTTCTACCCACAAGACTAGGTTGACTCACACAGAGAAACCACAAGAGAGAACAGAAAAAACTGAAGGTGGATGAACTCTGGTTAGTTTTTGAATTCACAGAGACCGACTATATCCCATGTCCGATTTATCACTTATTCAAAAACTCCTTCACTCGTCTACTATTGAAGGCATGCACGAATAGCCCTAAGCCAAATAGGCTTGAGCCTAGCTTAATGGAACCTGGTTCAGACTGTTAGGCCAAATTAATTATTTATACTATGACCAATTAAATAACTCAATAAATAATTAACTATATAGCCCAAATAAACCAATCTAATACTGTAGTTTATTTTAGTTTAGGCCCAGGTTAATTTTAATTATTCAAACTAGACTCAAGCCTGTTGGGATTTCATCATACTTATCAAATAAAAATGCAGTGGAAATAACCATAAAATCTATGCCCAAGGATTACGTGTTTGTAATTAAAACGGGAATAGAGGAAGGAAACGAAGGTTACCTTCTTAGCAGAAAATAAAATTTTTTTTACACCAACCAAGGAACCAATTCCTTTGCTTTTGATCATCCACCAAGTGCCACTACAATCCAAGAGTAGGATTGTCTCTAGCAATAATCCACACAATGTTGAATTGCTTACAAAGCCCACTCAAAATTATACTAGTAGAAGAGGAGCGACTAGGTTTAATTAGAGAAGAAAAGGATGAAGAAGAGGAACGTCCACCTCTCTTGTTCTACACAAAGGAACAATTCCCATATTTATAGTTTTTAGAATTTGTGTTAATTTCAATTAAGTCCTCCATGATCCAATGTCTACAATTGGACCCTTGAAGTTTATATAATTGCAACCAAGTCTCATGAATTATAACAACATTATAATTCACCTGTAAATATATTTTCTTATCTAAATTAATCCCACAATATTATCAAATAATATATATCAAGCATTCAAACCTTTGTTGTGTGTGACCCATTAGGTTTCCCGGTCTTATTGGTAGCATAATATGAATTAATTCTAATTGCTTTAGAATTAATAATCCAAAATAAAATATAAGATTAATTTATTAATTTTCTAATTAATAAATTCATATTTAAAAGATCAAGAGCAACATCTGGCAATGACTCTTGATCATCCAAAAGTCCAGAAAGTCAAGTGGTTTGACATGAACCTTTCAATAGCAAATAACCAGTGCAATAAACTCTTTTCACCATACTATATCTCATTCAGTCTATATCATGGAATTAGTGTCAACTCCATCTAAAATATTATTAATTCTGGCCTAAATATTTAGTACTTGTACCAGAATCCACTACTCTAGATGTATATCAATTGGAACCATTTCCAATACACAGTCGCCTTGGCAAAGGACTTCTCGAGTAGTAATTCCTATAAGTAGCCGTGAGATATTCGCCCCTACTATTAGGAGTGGTGAATCCTATATTGATCCTCTCAACCACTTTTGTTTACCTCACATTGTACCTAATATCCCTCCTATCGGCGGCCCTCAATCTGGCTTTAGAGATTGGAATTAAAGTACAATGCTTAGCAAACAAAGCACCTTGAAGATCTTAAGTCTAAGGATACTTTCACACTTGCTATAATAAGATTCTATTACTGACACTCAATAGCTTATCCAAGTGATTATCTAATGGCTAGGTCATTCAATGAACTTGTTCATATTACAAGCATCCACATATTAATCCTAAGTATCACAATACTCACGGTTATGAGAATCACCGCTTGATCCAATCAAGAGATATAACAGTGCTAGTCTTGGCATATTAATAATGTCCCATCTCGTTAATACTATAACTAGATATTATTCAAGCACACACTACATAGTGTAGTAGGAATTTCACATCATGATCTCTATCATGATTTCCTTAACACTGTGTTGTACTAGGGACTTTATCAAACAATTCTATGCATATTCAAATATAACAACCAAACTAAAAGATAAAGAATACCTTTTTGATTAATTATTATGCAATATACATGGTACAGGTGATTGCCTCTAGGGTGATCAGAAGTTCACCTATTGGGAAAGCTAGAGGAGGAGGTCAAAAACCTCAAGTGAAAGCTAAGGTCTTTACTCTAAACTAGGAAGAAGTTGGAGTTGATTCAGTGGTAGCTGAAAGTACGTTTTCTGTTCAAGGTCAATCTATTTCTGTTTTGATAGACCCTGGGTTGACTTATTCCTATGTGAACGATAAGTGTGCATGCTATTTAAGTTGAGATGGGGTTAAGTTACCTTATACCATATTAGTGAGTACGCCCTTGGGGAGGCAAAGAGATGTGAGTAGGGTAGTGCAAGAATGTGACATTATGGTGGGAAAGAGATTTTGAAGGCGGACCTTATAATCCTACCTATCAACGACTACAATCTGATTCTGGGTATGTATTGGTTAGCAAAGCATGGAGCAAGAGTGGATTGCAAAGTCAAGACGGTACAGTTTGTTAGACCCGGATGCAATGTATTAGAGTTTAGTGGGAAGAAGGTACAAGAGTTGAAATTCCTGATAGCTGGAATAAAGGCCCGGAAGATGCTGAAAAAGGGTTGCGTAGGGTATCTGGCTTACTTAATCAATAAACTAAAGGATCAGTGTACCTTGGAAAGCACCGAGGTGGTGAAGGACTTCGCAAACGTATTCCCAGCTGAGCTCACTTCTCTTCCACCTTCACGGGAAGTCGAGTCCACTGTTGATCTAGTTCCTAAAGTTGAGCCGGTATCGAAAACTCCCTATTGGGGCACCCGCAGAATTGAAGGAACTGAAGGATCAATTGGAGGAATTAGTGAAGCAAGGGTATATAAGGCCTAATACATCACCTTGGGGAGCCCCGGTGTTATTTGTAAAGAAGAAAGATGGGATGTTGAGGTTGTGTATAGACTATAGAGGGCTGAATAACCTCACAATCAAGAACAAGGACCCCTTACTTCTAATTGATGAGTTATTCGATCAGCTGTATGGCTCTTGTTACTTTTCCAAGTTAGATCTCCGGCAAGGTTATTACCAAGTGCGTATCAAGGAGGAGGATATTCCTAAAACAGCCTTCAACACCAGGTATGGATACTACGAGTTTGTAGTAATACCCTTCGGAGTAACTAATGCCCCTATTGTTTTCATAGATCTTATGCAGAGAGTCTTCCAACCATACTTGGATAAGTTCGTGGTGGTATTTATAAACGATATTTTAATCTACTCTAAAAGTCCTAAGGAGCATGTCGAGCATCTGAGGTTGCTTCTGGTGAAATTGAGAGAGCATAAACTCTACGCTAAATTTAGCAAATGTGAGTTTTGGTTAGATTCAGTGGCTTTTCTTGGCCACGTGGTATATAAAGATATAATCATGGTGGACCCAGCAAAAGTCGAAGCTGCCTCTAATTGGAATTAACCGGAGAGCGTGACTGAGATTAGAAGTTTTCTTGGATTAGGGGGATATTACCGTCGGTTCATCAAGAACTTCTCTACCCTGGTTACACCGATTACCTAACTACTAAGGAAAGACGTGTCGTATGTTTGGAGTGATAAATGCGAGAAGAGTTTTCAAGAGCTCAAGAGGAGATTGATTACAGCACTGGTGTTAAGTTTACCTGAAGGAGGCAAACCCTATTCCTTGTACACGGATGCCTCTAAGAAAGGTGTGGGGGCAGTGCTAATGCAGGATAGGAAAGTTATTGCCTATACATCAAGGAAACTGAAGCCGCACGAGGGGAACTATCCAACACATGATTTAGAGTTGGTTGCGATAGTGTTTGCTTTGAAGAAATGGCGACACTATCTATATGGATTAGAGTATGAAGTCTTCATGGATCATAATGAAGGGAAGAAAAACAGGGGAGCATGCTCATCGGAGAAAAAAAAATAGAGAAAAAAACACAAGCCTTAATAGCTGCACGGAAGCGTTAAGATCATACATTTGCATGCTTTAAACCTATTAGGTTGAGTAGGAGTGGATTGAACGACAGGAATAGCTTCACCTTGCCCACCTGAAGAAGCTTCCGGTTGAAAACCCGCTAACCTCCTACTTCGCCTTGTTTGCATGAACGCCAAGCTTTTCAGCTCTCAGAATATGCCACTACCCAACTTCTTGTTGGTGAACACAAGAGTGAAGAAGAGTGGTCTCTAATCTCCTTGTTCTCTTGCTATTGGTTAGCAAAGAAACAAGAACAAGAGGATAGAACAAAACTTACGAGAGAGAGAGAGAGAGCTACGTGAACAGTGAGACCTCAGGGAGTACTTCGTGAGCTAGAGAGAAAAGCTAGGGAAAAATATTAGGGTTTTCTCTATCAGAGTCTTGTTTTTTGTTAGCCAAAACTAGGTCTCCAATTATCTTATAAACATATCCCCCGGGATATCATATTTCAAACACCCGGATGTTATCCAGAGAATAAGTTTGGCTAACCCTAAACTCATCTGAACCGTATCTAGAAAAAACCCTACGGTCCAAGCTATTGGGCCGAAATAATATTTATTATTTTTCTTGGACCCAAAAGGCCCAAAATAATAAACATTAATTATTTATTTCCTGGACTTATATAAATAACCTAATAAATAATTAATGAGCCCAAATGAACCAAAATAATTAATCTTTAATTATTTATTTCTTGGGCTTATATAAATAATTAAGCATTAATTATTTCCCCTTAGTTTAAGCCCAAGTCAATTTCCTAATTATTCAAACTGGACCTAGGCCCTGAATAATTAATTAACCAATTAAACCAGATAATTAATTTCTCTCAACTCCTATTTTTTATTTTATTTATTTATTTATTTTATTCAGGATGTCTAATTTATTATTTATTTTATTCTAGTCTAATAATAAATTAGACATCCCGAATAAAATAAAATAAAATAAAATCCTCTTGAACTGAGACCAATTCCTCAACCCAAAATTAATTAGGACTTACGGGCTATTCCGAGGACAAAAAAGACACATCAACTTGGCTACTAAAATGACCAAAATACCCCTTCTATATAAATAGTTGTATTTTGTATTTTTAAATATTTCCTAATATCACCATAAGAAAATATTGACCCCAAGGACAATGCTACATTAGCAAAGTCTCTGACCTACAGGTGAAATGACTAAAATACCCATCTACACATCGTCGTACATTTAGAGAGGAAGAAGTATACTAACACTCCTCTAAATGACATCTACCATCTTTAGGCTTCTAGCACAATGATCCACGACTTTCTGGAGTGTTTCCGCTTTCCAAGGAAGCTACCTTAAAGCAAACATCCGAGTCATGTTTCCCAGGACCCTGGACATTTTAGACCATTCGGACAACCATAAGGGGTAATATAGTGTAGAAACTATCTTATACAAGTCTGTCTTAACTAATTAGTCACATATATCTAATACACAAGTATATTAGTTCTACTATAGAACCTCAACTATAGCATATCAAAGCAAATGCTTCCAGCTTCGTCAGACCACCAACTCATACTCAAGTTGAGAGCATTAGTCCACGCTGTAGTGGTAGTAGTTTAGATTTCTATCATATAGTACTTTTAGAAACTACTACTACATGTCTTGTCCTACGTATTCGAAATACGCTTATGTCATGAAGTGAGTGGACTACTCACTGGCTAAAGGTAAGCCATTCCCCCTTTGGAATTCATAACATAATAACCTAAACATGATGAGATTCCCATTCTCATCAATAGGTTAAGGATAAATGTTTATGTGTTAAATAACCCATGATCTATACCTCATTGTGAAAGACCACCATTCACATGGATCACTTATTTAAACACAATGGGTCTATTCCAAACGAAATTGTGCACAAACAAAAAGTAAATTCACAAAAAATTTCTGAAAATAAATTCTTTTATTAAAATATTCGATTTTACATCAGAAACCTAGTCTAAGAGGGCATACAATCCAACACATAAAAGCTTGAAGTATATCTTCATGCAAAAGGACTTGAATTTAAGGCTAAGAAAATGGATGGAGTTCTTGAAAGAGTATAAGTGTCCAATTAACTACCATTCGAGGAAAGCAAACGTTGTAGCTGATGCACTAAACCAGAAAGTGAGGATGGCTAGTATGAGGGTGAAAGAAATCCAAGTAGTACAAGAATTCTTGGAGAGGAAGGTAGAAGTAGGAGATGCAAAGATTAGATTGAGCAACTTGAAGTTGGAGCTTGAGCTGGGACAAGAGATTGGTGAGTTGCAATGGAGCAACCAAAAATTTCAGACTTTCAAGGCAAATGAAGTCAAGAGAGGAAACAAGGAGTTTCGGGCTGATGAGGCTAGAGTACTATATTTTTGGGAGTGGATATGGGTACCAAATGATCAAGTGTTGAAAAGGAAGATAATGGATGAGGCTCACAGGATTAAGTATACTTTTCATCCTAGAGAAGTGAAAATGTACTAGGACTTGAAGAAGGCCTACTAGTGGCCGAAAATGAAAAGGGATGTGGCGCGATACGTCTCTACTTACCTGACTTGTCAGAAAGAAAAAACGGAGCATAAGAAGGTAGCTGGATTATTGCAACCGTTGCCTATCCTTGAGTGGAAGTGGCAAGAGGTGACGATAGATTTTGTTACCGATCTATCGATGTCGAAGACTTTAAAGGATGCTATTTGGGTTGTTGTTGACAGGTTGACCAAGACTACACATTTTATCCTAGTAAATATTAAGGACTCTATGAAAAAGTTGGCTAAGACTTACATTCAGGAAGTGGTTAGATTACATGGTGTACCATCAAGTATTATATCCAATAGGGATCCCAGATTTACCTCAAGGTTTTGGACCAAGTTTTAGGAGTTAATGGGAACAACTCCGAAGCTCAGTACTTCTACTCATCCGTAGACAGATGGACAATCCGAAAGAGTCATCCAGATACTGGAGGATATGCTTAGGACGTGTGTGTTGGATTGCATACATTATACTGAGTTGGCTTACAACAACAGTCATCAAGCATCATTTAGGATGGTACCCTTTGAAGCATTATGTGGACGAAAGTGTCAAGTAGCATTGTACTGGGGTAGGACTGAGGATGGTTAAATCAGCAAGTCTAGGGAAGTGAATATTAAAGAAATGGTAGATAAAGTAAAGATGATAAGGGAGAGACTAAAAGCTGTGCAAAGCCAACAAAAGAGTTACAGTGACATCAGAAGAAGAGAACTGGAGTTTCAAGTGGGAGATCAGACCTTTCTGAAGATAATGCCTAGCAGAGGTATTCTAAAGCATCCTAAAGAAGGGAAACTGAGTCCTAGATATTTGGAACCATTTTTTGTGATTGAAAAGATTGGACCCGTAGCATATCAATTGGAGTTGCCGGAAGGGTTGGCAGGAATTCACGATATGTTTCATGTATCTCAGTTGAAGAAATACAACCCTGACCCGGAGCATGTATTGAACGAGGAGCCATTAATTCTACAACCGAATTTAAGCTATGTTGAGAAACCAATTAAGGTATTGGATCGCAGTGTCAAGATGTTGAGGAATAAGCATATACCTATGGTGAAGATTTTATGAGATCATCATGGTACTCAGGATGCAACATGGGAAACTAAAGATTGGATGAGAGAAAGTATCCAAATTTGCTTTAAAGGTATAACGCTGTAAATTTCGGGTTGAAATTCTCTTAGGGAGAGAAGATGTAATACCCCATTTTAAACCACCTTTATTATATGGGAAAGTCATGCATAGCCCAATATTTTATAGTGCACTTCATAATTTGAACCATTTTCGTGAGTTCATGTGATCCATAAGTTTGTTATTTCATGAATTTATTTATTTTGATATAGTTGTGTTGGATGAGTAGGTTAAGATTGTGTTTTATTGAGTATGATTTATTCGAAGGGAAATGAAGCAAGTGAGTAGGAGTTAAGGGAATTTGTTGGAGGAATATTTGCAAAAGAGATATTGTGGTCTAGTGGTTAAGGCTTGGTGTTTGTTTCTTGGTGGTCTTGAGTTCGAATCCTAACTCTTACAAACCTTGACTTTCTTAATTCTTATTAAACTCTTCTTCCTTATTTTTTTTTTCCCCTCTTGGCCGAATGCTCTAGGGTTGCCACCACCCTAGGTTTCCAATTCCTAAAATGTAGGAATTTGATTATTTTAGGTTTTCCTAAAAAGAATTAATATAAATTAAATTCCTATCATTCTCTAATGAATGTTTTATTCCAAACTTTTAGGAGGCCTAATTATTTTATCATCTAGAACTTCTTAAAGATCTTATTCAAGGATTTCATTATGGAAAGAAGATTATAAGAATGTTTATTTTGGAAACTATATTATAGCTATTATTTTCAAAAGAAGGAAAGTTTTCCAAAGTCATTTTCTCTAAAAAGCTTATTTAGAAATAAATAGATCTTGTTCAAATCTTTAAGGAAACAAATATTTTCCCAAGATTCATAGCCTTTTCGAAAACTAGTATATAAGGAAAGAAAATTCCAACTTTATTCCAAGGATCTAAATCTTATCACCTAATATAACTATTCCTTAATTAATTATTTTTACCTAAAATAAATTAGGACAATGCCTAAATTAATTCTTGGATTTAACGTTCCATTTTTGTTAACTGAAATTTCTCGATTAACCTAAATCCTAGCCGCCATCTTGCAAGAGTTTTATTTCCTTTCAAATTCCCAAAATAAATGGGGGGGGGGGAACTTGCCTAAGAGGTTTTAATCAATCAAGGCCCTTTTAATCAATTAATCAAACCAGATTCTTCTCCACTTCCTTCTCTCAATTTCGGCCACTAAACACACACACACAAACACGAAAATTCCAACAAGCATTGTTCTCCAATTCTCTCTTGTTTAGCCAAAACAACAATCAATTCTTCTCTCCAATTTTCGAATAATACAAGAACCAAAAAGGCAGCCTTCTTTTCTTTTCCTTTCCTCCAGATTTTCAGCCACAATACACTCACAACATGCACGAAATTTCCAGACCAATTAGCTCTCAAACACTCTCTTGTTGATTGAGCAAAAACATAACTTGCACAAAACACTTTTGTTCCTCTCAATTTTGCCACAAGAGGAACTGAAACTAGCCTCTAGTTCTCTCTCTTTTCTCTCTTATTTTGGCCACAAAACCAACCATGAAATAGCCTCAAAAATAGTCTAAAACTTGCTCAAATTCGGCCAAACCAAAAAGGCCAAAAGCTATCATTTTTCTTCTTGTGATCAAGAGTCCAAAACAAGACCAATTGCTCCCAAATACTAAAATACCTCAACCCAACCATGTATCTTCATCAAACCAAAAAGATCTTCACTCCCTAAACCTCTCAAACTCACTAAAGCAAGTAGCTTTCTACTTCCCTCAAAGTTTCGGCCAGCACACTCCAAGATCATACCAAAACTGAAATAACACTCAAGGTAAACAACCCCAATCCTTCTATCAATCTCTCTCTTCGTTCTTTCTTTCTTTTTCCACCTGGATCATATTTAGAAGGGACTGACTTTCTCCCTTTTCTTGGTGAATCTCAAATAAGAAGATCTAGGCAAACTTACCACATCTCCTACTCAATTGAACTCAAGTTGATCACCAAAGAGTGGTCTTGTTCTTGGGTCTATTTTGCTAAGAGGTATTTAAGACTATTTCTTTTCTAGTTTAAATGGACTTGATCCTTATGGTATTAATTTAAGAATGCTTATAAAGTCTAGCATGAAAGCTTGAATGGATTAGATTGTTAAATATGATAGTGCGGGGATTAGCTAAAGCATGTTTGATAGGACTTTATTATATCTGGTTATAATGAATCGAGATCTATACTATGTTGGCTAAGATGGTATCTTTTGATGTTAATGTGGCTTATTATGATTATTTAATGCTGGTTGAGTATTTATTGGAGTTATTATATTGTGGTTTGATGTGGATGACTACATGTTTTATGATCAATAGCATGACAATGGAAAATTATGAATGTAATATGATGAGTTAATTAGTTTAGATGCCATGAATTGATAGTGGCTAGGTAATGTGTATTTTGGGTTCTAATTTTGGAATTGTTTATACTAAATAAGGAAGGAGTTAAAGTGAGGGCAATCAGTTGATTTTGGTTTAGCTGTTGAATTATCCAAGTTAGTCTCTGCATAACTGTTTTACCAAATATTACATGTTTGCAAGTATTTTGTGTAAAGACATTGAAATGGTGTCAATAAGATGATTGACATATGGGTTGAACATTGGTTGAATATGATGATTTGTATTATGGTATTTTGATACTTGATTTGAGAACGTGTATATTTTATCCTCTAAAAGAGTTTGTTAAATCCCAACTTTTAAAGTGAAAATGATTTCTTTTTTTTTATTACTAAACATTTTAGAAGGAAATTTATTGTGAAAAGCCATGTTTTGCAAAGACAAGATAATCAGCGTTTGTGAAAACAAGGGAAATGATTCTGCCCCTAAAGGGGGAGCGTTGAGTACTCAGTAGGGGTAGGCTAGTGGTGCTAGTCTTGAAGAGTTAGAGTGAGTCTTCTGGCAAGAGGCCATCTCCAGAAGATGAATTCAACTTGGAGAGGTGACAGTATTACTTATTCAGGCCGGTCCGAGCTAACATGATGGTCGAAGTGGACTTTATTTACACGAATTGGACAACCGGTATATTAGGTGGAGAGAAGGAAGAGTATCTTACCCAAGTGGGAAGATCATCCACTACCCAGTGTTGCATGGTTACACTAGGAGCTATCATGATGGTGGGTCATGAAATTGCCTTGATATTGTTATTGATGTTGAATCATTGTTACTCCCTTCTTAATGAAATTATGATTATGATAAGATGATGATTTATTGATAACTGCTTTGAATATGTTGAGCAAAGCCTTGAATAACTGTTTGTTGATGAAAATAACTTGCAAACATATTTAGTGGTTTTGATAAACCTGCATGCACAAAATGTTTATATATAACATTCGCACACAAAAGACTTACTGAAATGTCAATCTCACATAATTTTATATCATGTTTTCAAGAGAGCACTTTTGCTAAGTAGGTTGGATGAATAAGAGCTAGTTGTTTAGATTTATTCTATTTCAACTTTGTATTTATTTTGAGAGATGATTGTTGTTTTAAATTTTTAGACTTGTATAAGTTTTGACTTTAGTTGTATTAAGATTATCACATTATTTCTTTTAGTCCTTTTCTTTTGTATCTCGTTATAAAGACCCCTGGTCCTTTGGACAGGGCGACATCCCACCCTATCTAGTAGGGTGTTACAGAAAATGATTTAGTAAGTGGATTAGCTATGTTCTGATCTGTGGGAATTCTTTTTATCTTTACATCCTATTTATCAATGAAATCTCTAATCAAATGAAAACGTCTAAGTACATGCTCCAGTTGATTGTCAGTAACAGTATCTTATTTGGAATATTTCCAACTCACTACCCTTCCACACAACATAAATATGTAGCCAAATTGTGATTTGTAGTCGTCCTTATCAGACTGAAAGCTGGCGTCAGTATGCCCTCTTACTTGCAAATCAGCATCTCCATATACCAAGAATGCATCATTAGTCCTTCGTAAGTACTTGAGAATATTCTTTACAGCTGCCCAATGACTCTCTCCAGGGTCAGATTGGTATCTGCTCGTCAAGCTAAGAGCACATGTTACATCGAGCCTAGTACATATCATATTATACATGATAGACTCAATTGCCGAAGCATACGGAATTCTACTCATATGATCCTTTTCAACTTGTATCTTTGGAGACATGGACTTTGAAAGGCTTACTCCATGTGTCATAGATAAGAATCCTCTTTTGGATTGATCCATGCTAAACCTCTTTAGCACTTTGCCTATGTATGTAGACTGCGAAAGACCTAGTAACCTCCTTGATCTATCTCTATAGATCCTTATTCCCAGAATATAGGTTACTTCTCTAAGGTCTTTCATGGAGAATATCTTGGATAACCAAGTATTTACAGACTAAAGAACGAAAACATCATTTCCTATTAGTAATATGTCATTTACATAAAGCAATAAGAAAACAACTGCACTCCCACTAACCTTCTTATACACACAAGGTTCATTCATATTTTGAATGAAACCAAATTCTTTAATTGTCTCATCATAACGAATGTTCCAACTCCTAAATGCTTGTTTAAGTTCATAGATAGACCTTTGCAACTGGGATACTTTTGTGCCGTCTTTGGAAGTGAAACCTTCAGGCTGTTTTATATACACTTCCTCAATCAAGTTTCCATTAAAGAAAGTTGTTTTCACATTCATTTGCCAAACCTCATAGTCGTAATAAGCGACAAATGCTAGGAATATTCTTATGGATTTTAGCATAGTGTCTGGTGAAAAAGTTTCATCATAGTCAACACCTTACTATTGTCAATAACCTTTTGCAACCAAACATGCCTTATAGGTAACTATATTTCCATCCATATCGATTTTCTTCTTGAAAATCCATTTGCACCCTATAGGCTTGATTCCTTCGGGTGGATCAACCAAAGTTCATACTTGGTTATCATACATGGAATCTATTTTGGACTTCATGGCTTCAAGCCATTTGTTAGATTCTGAACTATTTAGAACGTCCTTGTAAGTGGTAGGCTCATCTTCTTCTATGAGCAATATGTCATTGTGGTCACTTATGAGAAATCCATATCTCTCAGGTGCCACTCGTATCCTACTCGACTTACAAGGCTTTTGTGTGTTAGAAGGTTCACCAATAGGTGTGGGTTCAAATAGTTGATCAATATTTGTTTGTTCTTCTTGAACTTCATTAAGTTCAAGCTTGCTCCCACTATCTCCTTTACACATGTGCTCCTTCTCTAAGAAGACAGCATGTTTCGAAACAAAAATTTTATTTTCATAAGAAAGATAGAAGTAATATCCAAAGGATTCTTTTGGATATCCACCAAACAAATATTTGTCAGACTTACTTTCAAATTTGTCTAACATTGCCCTTTTAATAAAAGCAGGGCAACCCCAAATTCTTAAATCAGATAACTTTGGTCTCTTACCAAAGAATAGCTCATAAAGAGTAGTATCAACCATTTTTAATAGAACTCTGTTTAATATTTTAGGAGATTCTTGACAATTACATGTCCTTTACTTTCTTTCTTATTTTTGATTTTCTTATGGCTAATCTTGTGGGGTTGTATTGATTTTCTATACACGTCCATTATAAATATCTAGTATTGCTATATTATTAGGTTAAATGATATGGCCTAAATATATCTATATTTTGCTAGCTATTTGCAGTGCTTTTGTGATGTTTTGAGTGTAATAGCTAGGCAATTCCCTTACTTTTTGATATTTTTTAGATAATTGGTTGTAGAAGAGTTTTTCTTGGATTTTGTACAAAAATTATAGAATTTGGAGCTAAATTGTAGAATTCTAGACTTGGCCCAACGTCGGATTTAGCAAGTGAGCCAACCCTAGCTCAGTTCTAGAAAAATAGGGTAAAATAGGGGAGAAAAACATAAGGAATCGGGAACCTTACAGGGCTGAACCATACTGGCTCTGAGGAACTGGACCGGCATCGGCCCTGCACTAGAATTATGGCAGTGTGCAATCGTAATGTGATCAGAATTGGAAGTTTCTTAAGAATTCTTTTGGTATTCAACTTGTGCATGACTCAAAACTTCTATGGAACATTTTTGGCAACCTAGGAAGCTATTTAAAAACAAGGAAAACATAAGCAAAATAGGGAGAATTCAAGGATCAAAATCAAGAATCAATTTTTGGAGGAAACATTCATTAAATGAGCATTGTTTTGAGAAAAGTCTTTATAGGAAAAGGAAGAGGACTTTTCTATGAGTTCTATCTTTATCCTTTTCTCTTGAACAATGTTGAGATTAATGTTTTAATTATTTTTAGATGATTTTTTGGAATGTAAAACTTTGCATTGATTTTCAGTGATTTGATTAATTTAATCACTAATTTATGGTATTTCGTTGCTTAGCTTTGATTTGATGAAATAGTTGATTGATTTTATCTTTTAATTAACTTAAGAAAGATGTTAGGAGATGGTTCCAATTTAATTAATTCTGGATTTATTTCTTAACTAACTCAAGAGAGATGTTAAGTAAAGAATTTAAATAATCAAATGTTAGTTGATTTTTCCTAGAGATAGGGGAATTAATGAATTTCATGCTTTTATCATCTGGAGATTGGGATATTATTAAGGAATCATGCATCTTTTGGTTGGATTGGTGAGATAGAGACATCCATTGATTTAACTAAGAGATAGTGAAACCATAACTCGAAAGAGAGCAGATTCTATATTATTCCTTCATAATGCCATAATAGTAATTAATTGTGATAATTGCTAGATTGATCATTGCCATGATTTTCATAATTTCCCTCTAATTACATGTCATGATATCCATGATTGTGTAGATATTATACTTTGCTTTTATTTAATCACTTTAGTTGGTAAGTTAAAGAGTAATTAATGGTAGTTTTTCTTAAGGATCGATATTCGTTAATTCCCTATACTATACTTTACAAACTATGCACTTGCTCATATGTGTGATTTGGAGTTAACACTTTAATTAAAACATGATTGGGAATGGACTTAAAAATCAATGATTTTATATACCCAAATCTGACACATCAAGTTTTTGGCACCGTTGCTAGGGAACAATATCATGAAAGCCTAAATTTCACTGATTTAGCTAGGTAAATATGTATATACATTCTTTATGTAATTAGGTGTTATATCTCTTTGTTTGTATAATTATGTAATTTGTGGATTACTTTGACAATTATTGTATTTTGTGTACTAATTATATTCAAGGATATGCCTATAAATTCAAATGCATATTTTCTTATTTTCTTTTCATGTTTAGTCCTTAGTTTATGATTGACAAATTGAAAGAGAGCTAGTAGACTTTGATCCAGAAATTGAACGGACTTTAACAAGAATTCGGAGGGCACATAGGCAAATGATTGACCAACTAAGTACAGTAGGAGAGATGGAGGTTAACCTAAACAACAATGGTGGCGATAATAGAAGGACAATGGGTGATTTTGCTAGACTTGCAATCTTGGGTACAGATTCGAATATTACTAGACCTAACAACTTTGAGATCAAACCCAACATAATCTGAATAGTTCAAAAAATGGTGCAATTTGATACGTTACCTAATGAAGACCCAAATATCCACCTTACTAGCTTTTTGAACATTTATGATACTTTTAAGATGAATTGTGTTTCAGAAGATGCTATAAAATTGAGACTCTTTCCTTTTTCTATAAGGAATAGGCTAAATCCTGGTTAAAATCTTTGCCTATAGGATCAATCACTACTTTAGGACAACTAAACTTAGAACCGACATTTTTGCCTTCCAACAATTGGAGTCTAAGAGCTATATGAATATTGGTAAAGATGGAAGGAGATGCTCAGAAAATGTCCTCATCATGTGTTTGAATTGAGAATGCAGATGCAAATCTTTCATAGTGGGTTCAATTTTACTTCAAAACAATTTATTGAAGCATCAGTTGGAGGAACAACAAGTTCTAAGACCCCAGAGAAGTTGTATGAGTTAATTGAAAATATTGCTATGAACAATTACTCATGGGGCAATCCAAGGTCTAGGGCTCATGTTTAAGGAGTTCACAAAGTTTATGCCGTCGTTACAATGGAAGCCAAGGTCGAGGCACTTACACAAAATATGGAACAAATAGTGGTGGCCCCTTCTCAAAGGTAGGTTATAAACATAGATTATGATTTTTGTGGAGAAGGGCACTCTAATCACAAGTGCCAAAGTATGAACTCATCCCAAGAGTCCTTAGAACAAGTTGCTTTTTATGGGGAATGGGAAATAAGGTAACAATCCTTATAGTGCTACCTATAATCCCAGTTGGAGGAACCATTCTAATTTCTCTTGGACTAATCAAAACCAACCTTGGTAAAATCCCTCGAACTTTACAGGAATTCAAAGGACTCAACCTTCCTTACCTTACAAAGCACCACCACCAAAGCCAACATTGGAGGAATTAGTTAACAAAATGGGAAGCCAAATGAAGGCATGTTAATAAAATTGTAAACTCATTCTTTCTCAATTAATGAATTCCCTATCCTTGAATCCAACCAATAGATATCTCTGCCATACAAATCAAATACAATTATGCATATAAATCAAGGATTCCCAAATCTCAAGCTAAAAGTCGCCAAATCCCTATATCTAGTTGATCTAACAACCCTAACTATTACAAAGTTCAAATCTCTCAAATCATTTCTCAAGTTCATTAAGGAAAATAAATCTATTGAATGAATATAAATAGGTACCCATCTCATACACCCTTTCTCAAGTTTAATATAAGAGAATAGCCTAATCAATCAATTCAATCAATCAAATCCAAGTGTAGAGTACTTAAATAGAATTCAATAACCAAATAATAATCCAATAATAACTAAATTAGGGTAAAACCCTTTAATTATAATTAAATCTAAGTAATATTCACATCCCCAATCAAATATACAAATAGAAGAAAAGAAAGACTCATGGGCAAGTGCCCTTCCTCTACTTTGAATCTTCTTTGACGTGTTCCCTTCTTCTCCAATCTTGCCTTAATCTTCTCTCCTAACTCTTCTTAATGTTTCCAAGGGTTCTCTTAGTTGTATTTCGTGTGGCTCTCTTGCAAAATGACCTAGATAGAGAGTATTTATAGGTTCTTTTTCAAAAATCCCTAAAAATTGCAAAACATAGGTTAATCTACGATATTGCACAGCATCGTAGAAGGTGTTCTGCATGTTATCATGCAATCTTTCCTTTACTTGATTTAACTTCAAATAACTTCATGATACTTAAATTGTTTGCGTAATAGAATCATGCACGGTGACAACAAAGTTAACGTGCACGGCACTTTCAACTCCTAGAATGTTTGCTATTTTTGAACTACTGATGATGCACGGTACCGTGAAAGTTGACAGACATAGTGTCATGGACTTCTAGTATCTTGACTTCTGAAGCTTAGATGCTGCACGGTGATATGCAATGTAATTTGCATGGCAATGTGTACTTTCAGTTACTCTCTTTTTTGTCTTTGCCTTCTTGATTTTACTTTTCATTTCCAACCATTGTAACATACATCAAACAAAAAGAAAATAGGGATAAGTAGCAATCTATATCAAATGTTCAAGACTTTAGAGCACACATTATATGTAAAATGTGAACATAATGAACAATTATCGCTCCCTCATACTTAAACATTTGCTTATCCTCAAGCAAATAAGAATTTAGAAACCTCAAGTAAATAGATTCTTTTTAAAATATATTTAACAAGATAAGATTTTTGAAAGAATTTCAGGAAATATGACAAAGGTATTATCTCTCTTTTGATCTAAGAATCCAATCTAACACCTAATTGGCCAAGCTAATTTTTATGTTAACTGTTGTATTAGGATAGATATAACTAAAGCCATTGAAGTTGTAGTAAACAAGTTCATACTTATTCAACACATTTCAACATTTTTTCTAAGTCAAGAATAAACAAAGTGATTCATATAAATAGGAAATGATGAGCTAACTTAAGCTCTCTGACTTCCCAAAGCTAATGCAATCATGGGTAGTAAACAGAGAATTAGTCTATATTTTCACTTTTGCGGAGTAATGTAAATGCATAGGAAAGATAAATAATTGAAGATCTTTCAGTGTTTACATTGCTCTTATTAAACTCTCATTTTCTTTTCTGAGTAAGGTAATGCAAAAGCCTAGTAAAGATTTGTAAATAATAATTTTTTAGCTTTTTCTTTATCATACTCTATTTTCTCATTTTCTTAATAATCCATATTTACTTAAACCCAGAGTTAGGACTAGATAGAAGGTCATAGAATATAAATAAGCCAAAATTCCCAACTTATACTTCATCACAAGTCTCTCCTCCTTTCCAAAGAGAAAGGGTGTCACAATGTCTATTAAAGGATAAACAAAGTTAATACAAATTCTCAAAATTAAATATTTCACACAAAATATAGAAGTTTACCTAAAAATAAACTTATCCAAAAAGGGGTCTAACTAAATTCTTATGCCAAATGAGACACAATAACAATGCCATCAAACCCAAATTATTCAAAAAATCAAAAAAATTTGCCCAATGTTCAACCATTTTTCATTTTTCAACCCAAGTTAAAACTCAACAAATAAAAAATAAACTTGTAGTGAACATATTCTAACCTCTCCTCCACACTTAAGATGGACAATATCCTCATTGGCCAACCAAATATACAATATGAATGAATACAATGGGACTGAGAAAGATAAAACAGTAAAAGTAAAGCAGTACTCCCCAAGTGATTAGAAACTCAAATTTGATCATTAGAAGAAGAAAAAGAAGAAGGTCATCTATAAAGAAAAATGTATCTACAATCATTCAAAAGAAAGAAAATACTATATAAGTGAAATAAAGTAAAATGTAACTAAAAATCAAATGTTATAACAAAATACTGAAATGAACAAAACATCCTAATGAACTTAAAAAGATCATATCCCTAAAATGGCCCTTAGCCTCCATGTTGACTCGAACCAACTCCTTGGCATTTGATAGCACCAATTATTGTAGACAATCCCATATCTATCAAAAGAAGATATCAACTCCATCTTATCTTTTGTTTCGAACTTCTAAGATGTTGTTGTATCCTTCTGTGTGCCTCTGATCTATTCTAGCTACTCCTCAAGGTCGAAGATGGCTGATTTTGCTGCTCCACCAACTCCATAAGACTGTTGATCATCCCTTTCTATTGGGTGATCATCTGCCTCTTCTGAGCAACAATTGCTCTGAGAGTGTCCATTCCCATGGTCAAGGTGGCAAAATGTGTGTGCATCTCAGCATGGAAGTCTACTGTAGTAGTAGGGTGTCCAATATTAGGGCGTGTAGCTCGTGAAGACTCTACCTAGTTAATTTAGTATAAAAGATATGGAAGAAGTTAGCTACATTCTTAGAATAAAGCTTCTTAAAGATAGGAAGCAAAGAATGTTAAGGCTTATTCCAATTTGCTTACGTTGATAAGATATTGGTAAGGTTTAGTATAGATCAGTGTAAAGAGGCTATCATACCCTTTAGACACGGATTAACCTTATCTTCAAAGCAGTGTCCTAAGATACAGGAAGAAAAGGAAAAGATGAGTAAGATTTCTTATGCCTCGGCAGTAGGAAGTCTCATGTATGCCATGCTTTCCATAAGGCCAGATATCTACTTTGCAGTAGGTATGGTTAGTAGGTATCAGCCACAGATACTACTGCTGTATCTATGGCTGATGGGATGTCTGGTTAATCTTGTCTTTGAATTCACTGGGAGTGAGCCATCTTTTCTCATTCTCATCATAACTATAGCCATAGCTAACCAATGTCCTGTCTATGATAATCTCACTCCTAGTATTGGTAGCTACTATCTCACCTTCCAATGGCACCTAAAAGTGTTGAAGTATCTTGGTGATCACCAGCGGGAAAGCAAAAGTTTTTAAGGGATTAGTAGAGAAAACAACATCTTGCATGTGGGAGATAAGAAGAGAGTTTTAGGGGATGGTCTGTGCATGCATCAGCTTGTTCAACATATAAATGTCTACCAACCTCCCCTCATTGAACCAACTAGCTTTAGGGGCTACATTGAATGCCAACAGATAAACAATCAACTTATACTATGGGGGAAGGTTGGTCACATGTAAAACCTCAGCCTGACCAACAATCTCATAGACTAAATGAAGCTTAGTCATGGCATCAGTAAATTTCCAATTCACATCTGACGGTAACTTCTTGTTGTAAGTGTCAATGTCAACCCAAGCTCTCTTATCTCTAATATCTAAAATCTCATCCAAAAGCTCTCTGGTAAGGTAGATGGGGTCTCTAATAGTAATGTCTATGTTCCTAAGAACTTAATGCTTCTTGTCCTCCATGTTTGCATAAAACTCCTTGACCAAATTAGGGTAATAAACATCCTTCAAGCCTAAAATAGGACCCCATCCTACTTTTCTAAACATAGTAGAGATCTTCAGCTCATGATCCAAAATAAGGTCAATTATTTTCTCAATAATAATCCTCTTGTTCTCTCTTTTCTCACATTCTCTTAGAGAGTAACTTGGTGATTGGGTGCCATAAGGAATAGGATAGAAAAGGAAAAAGAAAGGGAAAAAAGAACATAAAAGTAAAGAAAAGGACAATGAAAGAGAATGGAGATATAGGACGATTCACTTTCTCACCCTTTACTGTACCCAACTCAAAAAGGTCTCCTACGAGTTCACTTTTACTTTATCAATTACACATCAATCTCAACAAAATTCACCAGTTAATTTGCACTATTTAACTCCTTTACACCAATTAACAACACAAGCACCTCCAAACGAATCAACCACACTATATTTCAACAGTTCAATAACAACACCAAAACAACAAAACAATCAATCAAACCACAATTCATCAACTCATTAAACATGCATTGCCCCAACAAAAGCTTAAGAACCCAAAGCATCTCAACACAAACTCAATCACATCAATCAACAATACATTTATCAACACTCCTCAAAATGTAGCTAACAAAAAGCTCAATTCAGCTAAAAAAATATACAGTGTGACTCAATTTCAAATTCCACCAGAAATAGAAGCAATGATCATTCAGTCTTCAGCTATCAGATGGAAAATAGAAGCTTACACATAGCTTAACAACATATAACCATATGAATCCTTAAACTTCACCAATTCATTGATATATCCAAAACCAATTCAACCATTTTAATAATTTTATCACCACAATACAATTTCCAAAATCAAATGAAATGAAGCTCAACTAAAAATAAGTTCAATCTCATCAGTACAACAGGGAATCAAGCAACCAATACTCAAATAGAGTTCAATAGCTCAAAGATACTTTGTAGCTTCAAACACTAATTGAAAGTTAATCAGGCAAACACATAGAAGACAAAAAAGTAATACACAGCGAAGGTTTACAAAAAATTTTACCTTTGCATTTTTTCAAATTGCTTGATTACTTAGGCTATGAAGAAATTGTTTCTACAATTCCTGGTTCTCCACTGGAAGACTCTGGTTCAAAACCTACCAGTCATTTGCTTCTTCTAGTTTGTATGAACCTACACTGAGCCTTTGGTTTTTGGAATATACCACTGCCTAAATCTACTGGTGAATACAAAAAGGGTCAAAAGGACTATAGTCTCACTCTCTCCTGACTATCTGCTAACTTGCAATATCAAGAAGAAAAGAAAACTCTTATCTTTCTGAGAAGATGAAAAGAAAACTCCTCTCTTTCTAAGAATAGAGGAACAAGAGAAAAATAGAGAGAATCACTTTCTTGAAGCTCAAAAAAACTGGGATAAGTAAAGATCGTATTTGAACATAGTTCAAAAACCAAAACCTCCTTATCCCATATATCTGTTATCCCTAACAGAATCACGTGTAGCCTAGCTGGCCAGTATAGCACAACGAAGCTTAGGCTTATTTCTTGGACTTCTAGTCCAGACTATTAGGCTAGACTTTAATACATTTATTGAACCCCGGATTACACCTAATCCATAAATGTTTAAAGCAACCCAAATGAATCAGTCCACTCTCATAAGCCTTTTTCCTAGTTTAGGGCCAAGTTAATTCTAATCGTTCAAACTGAACTCAATCCCTGAATAATTAATTAACCTCATAATCCAAGAAAATAATTAATTCTCTCTACAAGCCTTCTATTTTATTCAACCCAATAATAAATCAGGCTACCTAAATATTTAAGACCATTTCCTTAACCCAGATTAATTAGGACTTACGGGTTGTTTCGAAGACCAAAAGACACATTATCCTTAAAAATAACCAAAATACCCCTACTATTAAAATAGTAATATTAACTCCAAGGGCAATGTTGCGCATAGCAATATCTCTGACCTATAGATGTTATGACTAAAATATCCCTCAATGTAACACCCATCATTGAGATAGGAAAAATGCACTAACACATCTCTCAATAACTTCTACTATCCTTAGATAGTTAGTCTGATAATCAATAATTTCCAATATATATCCGATTATTTTTAGGAGTTACCCAAAAATATACAATACTAAATTACATTGCTAGGGCTCTAGATTTTATAGATTATCCTAGACAATCACAAGGGGGTGATTTCTCTATTTAATAGCATAAAAACTATCTTGTTGAGTTTGTCTTAACTAACTAGTCACACATAACCATCATATAAGTATATGGGTTATACGATAGAATCTCACCTACAGTACTTCAAAGTATATGCCACCAGTTTCACCAGACCACCAACCCATACTTAAGCTATAAGATATTAGTCTACATTGTAGGTAGTAGTAGTATGGTTTTTTTTTTTTCTTATTTTAGTACTTTGATAAACTACTACTACGGGTCCAATTCTATGTATTCTAAATACTCCTATACTATGAAATGAGAGGACTACTCACTGACTAAAGGTAAGTCATTTCCCAATTAGAATTCATAGTATAATAACCTCTGTCCTAACCAGATTTCCATTCTGATCAACCAGTTACGAACTAAGTGTATGTATTAAGTAACCCGTGATTAATACCTTACTGTGAAAGGTCTTCATTCACATAGATTACTTACTTAAACGGAATAGATCTTTTCCAACAAAATCGTCAAAAACAAATTAATGTAAAGAGCACAAACATTTTGAGAATAATATTTTTTATTTATTTCATCGAATTTACATCAAATATATAATTTGGAAAGCATATATTTCAACAATCTCCCACTTACACTCTAAGATTATGTAAGCCCAAATGTGCCTACCCCTATGGTATCTAAGTATCTTCTAAAGACTCTCTCTGCCAAAGGCTTAGTAAATGGATCTGCTAGATTATTTTTTGAGGCTATCTGTTCCACTACAATTTCCCATCTCTGAACGAATTCCCAGATCAAGTGGTACTTCCTCTCAATATACTTTCCTTGTTTGTGGTTTCTTGGTTCCTTAGACCATGAGACAATTCCTAAGTTGTCACAATACAGTGCAATTGGCTTGTCCATTTGTGGCAAAACTCTAAGTTTTGAAAGGAACTTTCGGAGCCAAACTACTTTCTTAGATGCCTCTGAAGCCATCACATACTTAGCTTCCTGGTTGAGTTAGTAATACAAGATTGCTTGATACTCCTCCATAAAATAGCTCCTCCAGACAAGATAAAGATATATCCACTAGTATCTTTCATCCTTATCTACCTAGAAGTCCGAGTTAGTGTATTCTATTATAACCAAGTCATCAGCTTTGTAAACCAACATATAATCTCATGTTCCCTTAAAGTGCTTAAGTATATATTTTACAACTTGCCAATAAACCTCCCTAAGGTTTGACTGATATTTGTTGACTAAGCTTACAGCAAAGTGGATATCTAGCCTAATACTCAGCATGGTATACATGAAACTTCCCACAGCCAAAGTATAGGAAATCCTGCTCACCTATCTTTCTCTTCTTGTGTCTTAGACACTCTTTTGAAGAGAAAGACAACCTATGTTTGCAAGGGATCTGTGCCATTTTACATAAATCTATGCTAAACTTTGCCAACATCTTGTCAATGTATATGGCTTGGTATAATCCTATTATTCTTTACTTTATATTCCTAAAAAGCTTAATCCTAAGAATATAATTGGCTTTTCTCAAGTTCTTCGTACTAAATTGACTAGAAAGCCAAACATTTATCGAGGATAATGACCCTATATCATTACCAATGACAATGAGTAGAATATTATCTACATATTATAACGCAAGAAAGATAACATTAAAGCCTTCTAATTTCTTGTATACATATGGTTCATCTTCTTTTTGAATGAAAGTATAAGACTTTACAGTCTCATCAAAACGAATGTTCTATACTCTCGATGCTTGCTTAAGTTCATAAATGGACTTCTTAAACTTATAAACTATATGTTTTTGGCTTTTAGTAATAAAGCACATCGGGTAGGATATATAGATGTCTTCACTAAGATGACCATTAAGAAAAGTCGTCTTGACATCTATTAGTCATATCTCGTAGTTATAATAACATTAGATACCAAGAAGAATACAAATGGACTTTAGCATGGCTACTGGGGAAAAGATTTTTTCATAATTGATGCCCTCTTTTTTAGTGTAACCTTTTGCCACAAGCCTAGCTTTGAAGGTTTTCACCTTCTCATCTACACCTCTCTTCCTCTTTTATATCCATTTACACCGAAATGGCTTTATCTCTCAGGTGAAATAACAAGATCCCAAACCTAATTGAAGTACATTAACTCAGTCATGTCTTTTATTGCTTTATGCCACATATTTGCATCAACATCAGCAATAGCCTCCTCGTACCTAATGGGATCTTGTTCTAAGTGGTCGGAGACTAGGTCAAAAACATCTCGTGTTGTAATACCCCGATTTAAACCACCATTAGTTCGTGGGGAAAGTCATGCATAGCATAGCATCTTATATTATATTTGATATATTTGAACTATTTTTATAAAGTATATGCAATTTATGTGTTTGATATTGCATGCATTTATTTACTTGGATATAGTTGTGTTGGATAAGATGGTAGAGCTTTTGTTCTTATGGAGTAGAATTTAATGGAAGAGAAATGAAGTGAGATGAGTAGAAGTTAAAGGAATTTATTTGAAGAATATTAAAACAAGAGTTCTTGTGGAAAAGTGGTTAAAGCTTGGTGTTTAATTCTTGGTGACTTGAGTTCAAATCCGAACTCTTGCAAGTCTTTTCCTTCTTTTCCCTAATTTATTTCTTTTTCTCCTATTTTTCCTCCTATTGGCTGAAAATTCTAGTGTTGCTGCCACCTTAGTTCCCCACTTCCTAAAATATATGAATGTGATTATTTTGGGCTTTTGATAAAAAGAATTAAAGCAAATTAAATTACTGTTATTTTCTAGTTAATATTTTACCTTAATATTTAAGGGATTTTAAATATTTCAAAATCTGAAATTTTCAAAGCTATTATATAAAGGATTTATTAAGGAAATTAAATAAAAAAATTCTAGTTTGAAATAAAGACATAATGGAATTTTTAATTTAAACAAATATTTCTTGGGAATATGTTATTTTCAAAAATAGGGAATTAGGGAGAAAGAAATTTCAACTTTATCATATAAAAAACCAAATTCTATCTCTAAATATAATTATCCCTTAATTAATTATTTTTGTCTAGAATAAATTAGAGTATTAATTAAATTATTTCTTGGTTTAATATCCTATTTTTCTTGCTTGAATTTTCTGGAAAATTAAAAGCCCTAGCCACCACTACCATAGCTAATTTAGCTCAAGTAGAACTTTTCAATCTTAGTATAATCCTATCCAAGATAGCCTACAACCAATCAAAACTTATTTAGCAAATTAAAAACCAGAATTTCTATTTTCTTTTCACCCTTATTTCGGCCACAATATACACACACACATGCACGAAAAATCATCTACCCTAAATGCTCTCAAACTCTCTCTTGTTTAGCCTAAAACAACAACACAAAAGACCTCACTTTTCTTCTCCAATTTTCGTCCAAGACTAGATCCGAAAATCAGCCTCTTTCTTCCTCCTTTTATCTCTTATTTTCAGCCACTTTAACAACCAAAATCTAGCCATAGACTCCTTCGATTCGTTGCTTAATTAGCAAGAATAGGCAAAAAGCTGTCATTTTTCCTTGTTGTGTTCAAGAGTCCAAAACAAGGGAAACTTCTTCTAAATACCAAAACACCTAAAACTAACCTATTTCTTTCATCAATGCAGCCACCTATCAAACCCTAAACATCCCTAATACACAAAAAATCTAGCTACCAACCCTCTCCAAGAATTCGGCCATCTCAACTCCAAACCTCACCAAAATCGAAAACTAACCCTAAGGTAAGCAACTCTTCAATCTCCATCAAATTTTATTCAATTATTCTCCTTTTCTTCTCCTAAATCATGGTAAAAAAAAAAAAGGACTAATTTTTCCCTATTTCTGGAGACTTTCTAACAAGGAGACCAAGTAGAACCAATCAACCCTTCTTCTCAAGTAAACTCAACCAATCACCAAATGTGTCACATTTGCTCTTAATTGTGTTGCTAAAGAGGTATTTGAGGCTTAATCTTTATTAATTTAAATAAGGTCGATTTTATAGTGGTGCTATTATGCATGAAGTTAGCATGAAAAGCATGAATAGGTAAGATTGATGAGATTAATGGTGAAATAATTTATCTAGGCATGCATGGAGTAAAATATGGCTATATATTGCTATGATGAGCCTAGATCTAATGCAAGTTGTTAAAGATGAGATCTTTTGATGCAAATAGGATTAATATAGGGAGTTGATGGAAATTGAATATGGAAGTTATTATATAGATAATTTGATTTGATCATATGCATGGTTAATGATAAGTAGCATGACAAGGGAAAGTTATAGATGTGGTTTAAAGAATTTATTTGTCTTGATGCTATGGATGATTTAGGTGATTAATGAGATTAGGAGGATTCATGTTGCATGAAAATATAGTGGGTGTAATATTTGGATTCTAATTAAAGTATCATTGATTCTAGATAAGGAAGAAATTTGAAGTGCGAGCAAGCATTGGAATTGGTTTGATTATTTGGAGTATTCACATAAGTCCCTGCATAACTATTTTGCTAAATCGTATATGTTTGCAAGTCTTTTGTACAATGATGTCGACATGATGATTGATATGATGATTAAAATGATGGTGAAATGTTATTGTTAAATTATGATACTTAGATTAAGAACGTGGTTATTTTAATCTCTAAACAATTTTGTCAAATCACCATTTTTAAACTGAAACGGTTTTCCTTCTTTTATGACTAAAACGTTTTGAAAAGCTTGATGTGAAAACCACGTTTTATAAAGCCAAGGTATTCAAAAATTATGAAAAAAGGAAATGATTCTGTACCTAATGGTGAGCGTTAAGTACTCTGCGGGGGTAGGCTAGTGGCACTAGTCTTAGAGAGTTAGAGTGAGTCTTTTAACAAGAGGCCACCTCCAAAAGATGAACCCTGCTTAAAGAGATAACAATACCATTTAGTCAGGCCGATCCAAACTAGTATGTTGGTCCATGTGGACTATATTTTTTGGATTGGACAATTAGTGTGTTGGGTGTAGAGATGAAAAAGTATTTCACCCGAGTGGGCGGATCACCTACTGCCCAATGTTGAACGGTTACACTGGGAGCTATCATGATGGTAATTATTATATTACCTTGATATTGTTATTGAATCATTTCTATCCCTTCTTGAAACTATTTTATTGATGTGTGGATGGCTTATTGGAAATTGATTTGGATAAAATGTATATTGTTCCACTTAATGACTATTTACTGATGAAAGTTGACTTGCAAACATATTTTGTGAATTTGATAAACCTGCATACATGAAATATTTAATGTGTCATTTGCACACACGGGACTTACTGAGATGCCAATCTCACACCATTTTTATATCATGTTTTTAGAGGATTGTTTTTATTAAGTAGGTTAGATGAATAAGAGATGGAAGTTTATTTCATTCTAATTTTGGCTTTATATTTCTTTTGAGAAACGATTGTGAGTTTTGAATTTCAGACTTGTATAAATTTTTATTTCAAATGTAATAAGATTATTCCTTCATTTTATTTAGCTATTTTATTTTGTACCTTGTTATAAAGACCCTTGATCCTTTGGACAGGGTAACATCCTCGCCCTTTTTGGGTACGTAGGTAGCGGGGTGTTGCACGTGTCCACCTTTCCAGAACCCTAGGTACCCTCACAATATGACAAGGCTCCTTTTGTACAAGATCCTAAGGTTGTGCCCCTTCTTATTCCATAATTGGGTTGGTAGAAATTGATTCAGAATACAACTTCTCCATAAGTTCTATTCTAGTTGAACCTTTTTGTGGACATACTTTGATCTTTCTCTAAGTATCTAGCATTAGTACTTAGCAGTACCTTTTGCTCCTTTAGATGATAAAAATATCTACCCTTTGTTCCTTTTCAATATCCAATAAAGTAGTATAATTCTGATCTTAGCTCTAATTCATCTCTCTTAATTAGTACATAAGATGGACATCCATATATCTTGAGATGATTTAAACTTAGCTTTCAAACAGTTCACATCTCATAGGGTGTCTTAAATACTAACTTGAAAAGTACTAAGTTCATAATGTATGCAGCTATTTTTAGGGCATATCCCTAAAAGTGATTGGAAGAGTTGCACGGACATCATACTTTAGACTATTTCTATCAATGTTCTATTCTTTCTCTCAGCTACTCAGTTCTGCTAGGGTGTCCCAGGAGCACTAAGCTGAGATATAATCCCCTAATGAACCATGTAATCCTTGAACTCACCTAGGAGGTACTATCCATCACGATTCGATCGAAATGTTTTGATTAGTTTACCGGTTCAACACTCCAGCTTAGCCTTATACTATTTGAACTCGTCAAAAGCTTTAGGCTTATGCCTTGTAAGGTAAATGTAACCATACTGTAACACCCCACTACCTAGGCCCATCAGGGCCGAGGATGTCACCCCATCCATAGGACAAGGGGTCATTATAACTAGGTCGCATAAAATAAAATAAAATAAATACTTCAAAGTTAAACTTATTATAACCCAACAATACATGAACAAATTGAAAATAATTGTCTGCTACAAAATCTCAAAACCAATACACAACAAAAATAGTAGAGAGTCTTCAACATCATAGGCAACAATCTAGCTAATGACCTTCATAGCAGGATCGACCTGAAAACATGGTATAAAAGGTGGTGAGATAAAAATCTCAGTCAGCCCGTGTGTGCTTTGAGTGTTTCAAGTAAAACAGTTTATGTATGTAAGTTGTAAAAGTTTCATAAGAGAAAGTATTGGCAAGTATTAAATAAATGTCGTAAATAAAGAGTGGTGTTTTGCTTTCCCAAAACATACATGTGCACAATAAATACAACCACCCAAAAAGGTAGCCATGGTACCACAAGTTGGGCCCCATGACAATATAACGATCAAAATGCCTCACGTTAAGCATACTGACATAAGGTAGGTGTACGGCCTACCGGGTAAGATACTCCTCCATCTCTACACCCCAAACTTATCGGTTGTCCACTCTAGAAACACACAGTTCACTTGACTAAAACTTACTAGCTCGGACCGGTATCACCTACCGGACAGGCATCCTATCCGGGAAGGACTCACCCCTCAGAGGTGGCCACCTACTGGAAAACTTACCCTAACCCTTCAAAGACTAGTTCTGACAGTCTACCCTTATTGAGTACTTAATGTTGCTTGTCCCACTTGGGAGAAAATTGATCATACAATGTTTTACTTGGAAATAGCAATTAAGGTTTCTATGATTTTTGCCAAAGTTGGGTTTTAGAAAGAGTTTGGCATTTTGTGTAAAACAGCTTGTTTAATTTTTAAATGGTTTGCTTGACTGAAATAAAAAGAAATATTGTCCTTAATTTCCTTAACAAAACAAATGTTCATACACGTTGCGTTTGGCTTGCCACATTAACTTTAGCCTTCAAAAGACTCCATGCAGGAGCTTACCTGATCCTTTGCTCTTGCTGGGATTCAAAGGTCTTCCAAGGTCAACCTAACCCTGCCTGGGGGTAAACACAAGGCATAAGATAACATTTAGACTATATCTGCCTTACATAAATAATTCCTAGTTCAACTAGTTACAACCATGACTAACTATGACCATAATATCCTAAGCTTTAATGCTAGCTTGATAAAGTATTTTATAAAATAAATCTAGCTTAATATTTTAAAATAACTAAGGGTTCTAAAATAATTACTAATAAGTTGTAGTTTCAAATAATAAATTATGAGTATTATTGCTAATAAATAAACTAGTGTTAAATATTGAATAATACTAAGTCCCAAATAATATTGGTAAATGGTAATATTTAAATAGTATTATTTTAAATAAATAATAAATTACACCTAATTTTTAATTAATAATTAATAGATAATAAATAATCGGTAATAAATAATAAAATTAATAATAAATGAATTATATTAAAATTTTAATTAATAAATAACAAATAAATTTTAATATAAATAATATTTATGGATATAGGTAAAAATTTTAACTATGGTCTACAAAGTCATTTGATATTAATTTCTTCTTATATTTTGTTTATTCATTATATATATATATATATATATATATATATATATATTAATAAAGATTTTATTTAGTATTATATATATTATTTTATTTTTTTAATAAAAGATATTATTTATTTGACTAATAAAATATTAATATTTTACTTAATATTCCATTCCAAACCATCCTAGTAATGTCGATTTTCATAGAGAAAAATATAGTAGTAATTCTAATTAAAGTAATAAAAATTGTTAACAAAAATAACCTAGGATTAATAAGAAAATAATCTTTCACCATGATTTTCCTATTGCTAGACAAGATTCATGAACACATTCCCAAACATCAACTAATAGGCTAATCCATTAATGAACATATACTTAATTTAACACATATTATCACATGGCTAACTTCCTACTAAGCATATCATCAATCATGGCCTCAATGACAAATAAGAACATAAAGGCCTAATCACCTTTGGTGTCATAACATCTAACATACTTAAAACATCCATAAATCTCACTAATCATGATGAGCATACATTGATGCAAAAAAAAATTCCATAAAGCTTTAATCATATATAACAATCCTCATGTCCTAATCACATCCCCTTCATCCACATGCATACCCTCAATCCCCCATTCATATTCAGTCTTCTTATTAACATCTAAGAGACATGAATTCATAAAAAAAAAGGAGGATTTAAGAATAAATGATTGGTAGATGATCACTTGATGAAGACTAGAGAAGGTCCACGCACTTGAAAGTCTTGAGTGGTCCAAAGGAAAAACAGCCATGGTTGATCAACCATTTCGATCGAGAGAGAGAGAGAGAGAGAGAGAGAGAGAGAGAGAGCATTAGAACACAATATTGAAAATTGAATGGAAGAGGAAGAACGAGAAGGTTGTTCTTGATTTACCTTGTTGATGTTCTTGAGACCTTCAAGAAAAAAAGCTGATTTTGATCCGTTCAAAAAAAATTTTCTGTGTGACTTTGTGTTATAAAGGCTAGAAATGAATTCTAGGGATTATGTATGAGTGATCTGGAGTATTTGAGAAGGATTGGACGTGTTTAGGATAGGTTTAGGTTTGAAGAAGTGCAGTGTGTATTCTTGGTGTTCTTGGTGTTTTGAGAGAAAAGGCTGCGAAATTCTGGAATGCTGTTGGCCGAATGGTTTGGAGTAGATAGGAGTTTTGGTTTTTAGCTAGAGAGAGAGAGTGATCAGATTTTTTTGAAATTCAAATGGAGAAAAATGAGGAGTGGTTTGAGGTAGAAGATTAGCTAATGGTAATTGATCAAGTAAGGTTTTTTTGCTCTTCAATGGTGCCGGCTGAACAAGCTAATCTTGCTGAAATGAATGAAGGTTGTTCAGGTTATATGGCTGGCCAAAATTCAGTCTATGATGGTAGAGAAAATTCTGGTTTGTTAACTTGATACAAGAGTGTTTTAATGGAGCAAAATTCTAGAATTATTTTGAAGTTCAAAAGAGTTTTGGATAGAGTAATCTTAGGAGGTTTTTGAGGTGCGATCATGGAGTCCAAGCACTCAAGGTAAGTGTGGAGGTCAATGGTGTTCAGTCCATGGCTGAACAAGGTTCAATTTTTAGAGATTTTAAGGGTGTTCTTCAGCCTTGGCATTGAGAGACAAAGCTGGAAATTTTTCTGGTTTTAATGCTCAAGAGTTTCGAATGATGAAGACTTTTGGTGCAGAATTTTTCTGCATTTCCTTAGCCCGATTGCAGCTAGTTTTTGAGGAGGTTTGAAGGTCTTTTAAGGGTGATTTTCCAGCCATCTTTTTGGAGAAAAATAGAGGGCATTTCAGCTGAATTGATGACAAAAATACAGCTTCAATTTCAGCTTCATAAGCTGCGAATTGTGCAGGATTTTTTTTCTAGTTTTTGTGCAGTTTGAACAATCCAAAAATTGCACAGAATTTTCAGCCTTTAAGCCACATGAAATGACCATTTTTCTGGCAGCAAATGGATAGGATTATTGGCTGAATTTTTTGAAAGCTATTCTGCAAAAATTCTAGAAATTCCTTCACTACAAATATGAACAACATGAAGATAGGATTGAAGGTTTAACCATGGTGGTTTATTTCTCTTAGGAACCCATCCTAATTCCTCTCCTATTTTTGGTCATTCCCCTATCCCTCAAGACTGATTTTTGAAATTCAAGGCCAAGGAATTATCACAGAATTTTTGGAATTAAAAGAAGAGATTTAATGGATTTTGGATGATTTAAATTATGAAGAGGTTAGGACAAAGCTAGAGATAATAAAAGGGACAAGAATTCTTCTAAAATTCTTTTTAGGACATGATTATATGATCTTGGACATTCTTTTCATGTCTCCCCTAAAACAACATTCCTATCTTTAAGGAATGTAAGAAAAACAAAAATTCAAACATAGCTAAGATAATCATGAATACAACTTAAGTGATGGGATTTGAACTCATGACCTTAGAGATTAATTCACAAAGCTCTAACCACTTAACCACACTAACTCTTGTTCTTAGTTTCTCACCCAAATATTCTTCTTATCTAAGCCTCATGCCATCTTCCTATTTTGACCTCAAGCAAAATTACATTTTTATCCTTCCTACCCAATAAGCATAAATAAGCTATTTAACCTATAAACCACAATTCTAAAGCACATAAAATCATTCAAAAAGTATATTTTTATACAGAGTAATATGATATTCATCCCAACCCCCTTATTCTAAGGTTGGCTTTAGGTGGAGTTTCACACATACCTTGTATAATCATCTGTGAACGTGATGTAGTACTAAAAACTTTACCTTACTGGCGTGGATAAAAGACCACACACATCAGTGTGAACTAAACTCAGTATCTCCTTAGCTCTCTCTGCCTTTTAGGTAAAAGACCTTTTAGTCATTTTTCCTATAAGGCATAATTTATACTCAGGCCAATTTTTCAAACTCAATGAGCCCAAAGACCCATCATAGATTAGCTTCTAAATCCTAGTTGAATTAATATAACCCAATCTTAGATGCTGTAGATATAAGTCATTGACATTAGTCTTTCTCTTCTTACTTATAGGTTCACTCTGAGCATTATTTATTTTATTGTTAATAGGATTTATGAAGAATAAATTATCATACATGTGCTCAGTGCATAACACATCTCTCTTTCTACTGATAGTAATGCCAGAATAGAAAAAAATAAAATAACCATGATTTATAAGCTTTGCAATTGAAATCAAATTTTGTCTAAAGCTGGGTACATATAAAATATACCTCAATAAAATTGTTATGTTGCAATAAAAAATAAGTTCCAATTCTCCCACTGCTTGGGCTCACACTTGCACTCTATTCCTTACGCGGAGATTATGCTCACCCTTCTAGAGTTTTCTTATCTTCCTAAACCCTTACAAGGAGTTACAAATATGATCAGTGGCTCCAAAGTCAACAATCCAAGTGAAACTTGATCTAACTATAGATATGACTCTAGATGGTAAGCATTACCTGTAAGGTTTTCTTGGTTAAAAGATCTAGACACTCCTTTTTCTAATATCCCTTTTTGTCACATTTGAAGAACTTGACTTTGGGCTTATCTTTAGGTTGGGATTTGGTCTAGGTCGTTGGATTTTCCTTCTTTTTTTTTTTACTTTTTAGGCTTGGGCCCAGTCCTTGAAGAAAATGATTTAGCAACCAAGGCCTTAGACTACGGCCTTATGACTTTTTTTGCCGCCTGGAGCTCCTTCATCAATTTTGTTAAACTCATGTTTAACTTGTTCATATTATAATTTAATTTGAACTGTGAGAAGGAGTCCTGCAAAGTCTCGAGGACCATGTCCACCAGGCTCTCGAGGTCAATAACGGCCCTCAAGACTTCTGCTTCTTTGAAAACGGTAATTATTTTGAGCATATTCTCCTTGACTAATGCTCCCTCAATTATCCTAGTGTTCATGATCATCCTAAGAGCCTCCTGCCTTGCACGCCAACTCTTGTCGACGAACATGGTGGCAAAAAACGTGCTAATGTTGTAGGCAGTAGCCATGTGCTCATGTTTAGGTTAGAACACATTTAACATAGAGACTAAAATATAGCAACGAGCGTCGTCAACCTTCTTTCATGCTTTTTTAGCCTCTCGCTCTTCTTTAATAGAACTCTCCTCAATCACAGGACATACTTATACTCTTCTGTAGTGGGTATTATTTCCAGGTTCCTTTTCCAGTCTACATAATTTGGTCCCATGAACTTATTCTCATGGAGAATAATGGTCAAAGGATTGAAAGAACTACCGACCATTTCTGAAATTTAAAAAATAAAACATTCTCAGTTTGTGATAACAAAATAAATAATTTGTGCATTTTTCCACATATTAAACCTGATAATAGTTAACCCTATCACTATTATCTTTAATATGATCAATTTGGCTCTTAGAAAAATTGAAATAGCTTCTTGGGAGGTTAACAGTATTTCTAAGCTATGTGTATTGACCATCACAAATTGACTATCCTTCTAAGTAATAATCTAGAAGATAACTCCATCAAGGGGATAACCGTTCCTTCTCATTTCCTATGGATAATCCTAGCATTATGACCTCCAAAGTGGGCTGGTCAATCACAGTACTTATCCCAGACATCAATCTCATCCATCCATTAGATCTAGATCCTTGTGAAATCCCCACCTTATACAGGTTCACTGCTAAGGTGACGTGAAAGGAACCACGATCTCTAATGTAGATCATGATGGAAGCCATAGGGTTAGGGCTGTCAATAGGTTGGGTATACCCGAACCCGTTTATAATGGGTCTGGTACACCTATTTTCTTATTCGACCCGAACCCGGACCCATTTACCCGCTTAACCTATATAATTGGGTCCGGGTATAGAATTATAGTACCCGTACCCGATTACTCGATTAATAAGTTATATTATATGTAATATATTATATAAAATATAAAATATATATATTATATTATATATAAAATATATTATGTTATGGATTTTTTGAGAGTAAAATAATCTATATTAGTATCATGAACTATAGTAAAACTTATAAAGCTTATATTTAGGAAATAGGAAATATTGCTACTATAAGTTGAATATAAATTTCTTCATACCCTAAGTTAGCTTATATTTAGGAAATATTGCTACTAAGTTGGAACTATAGTTGTTATTGATATTAGGGCTATTATTCACATTTTTTAGTTTAAATGTGAATAAATTTTAAATAAAAGAATATTGTTTCATAATTTTCAGACCGAGTATATCCAACCCGGACCCGATACCGGCATATGTGGGTATGGGTCTCTTCATTTCATACCCAGCAAGTAATCAAGTCCGGGTCCGAGTCCTTTTTCCTTAATCAGGTCCAGGTCCGGGTCTGGAACACCCGTTTTTAGCCCTACATAGGGCCATTAGAACCCATTTTTCATTTAGTCTTTTAAAATAAAGATTTTCTAGAAAATATCCTTTTGAAAAAGTTCATTAAGTATACCTTCACTCTTTGTAAAATATCTAAATCCATAAAATCTCTATGTCAAGGTTAATACTCTTTGAGAGATTTTACCATAGATTAATTTTACTTGTTAAGAACCTAATGATTTCCAAAAATTTTCCATTAAAAACTTTCTAGAGACTTTGGTCTCAAGTTTTGTTATGACAAAAACATTTTTCTTGAAAAACTAATTAAAATAGTTTTCCTTTTAACTCACAAAATCTATAAATCCAAAACATTCTCTATGTCAATGTTAAAACCCTTTGAAAGAATAATTATGGATTAATTTTGTTCCAAGTTAAAATACCCTTTTAATTGAAGAAAAAAATTTTCTATGTCTATTCCTCAAGGCTTTGGTCTTGAGAACTTTCATGCACCTTAGTTTACGAAAAGAATATAGTATGCCAGAAAACTGTAAACTGTTTTCATGTTTTTCTATTATTTTAACCTAGGTATCCAAATAAAGAATTAAATACATTAATTCAATTAATTAATGATCTTGTTTAATTCTAAATCCTTTACTACTATTTACATTCAAAATATTCCAAGAATATTAAAGTACAAAACAGTAACTCGCCTGGTATAAGAACAAAAAGAAAAGAAGGAAAAAAATTAGAAAGGAAAAACAAAAACTGCACATTAAGAAATGAACCAACCCGCTCCAAAAAACTAGATCCTGACCAGCATGAAAAAGGCTAAACCGTGGCCAGTTTGAGAAAGCCGGCCCGCGGTGGGCTTTGCAAATGCAAAGTCGGCCACAGCTAGCCCTAGTCGGCCGCTGACTTCCTACTAATAAGTAGCTTTGTTTTTCTTGTTCTTCTTCATCTAATCCACTATACAAAGTTCTGCAATTTTTCATCCGTCTTTCTTTCTAGCTTTTTATATTGATCAAAGGCACATCTTGTTACAAGAACTCAAATCAATTGAATCTCAAACAAATCCCAAGCGCCTATGCCTTTTCAAATCAGACTTACACGAAAGATCTATGAAAGCCATGAAATTATAGAGATCCTATGTCTTAACGATGAGACTTATAGTTGTTCTATCCTATACCAAAAACACAAAGAATCACATATCAAACCAATTATGTTGCTGGTTTTAATTAAGCCAAAGCATGCTTCTATGTTTAGCCTAAAACCATGCTCTGATACCACATAAAAGTTGATCAAGCAGACACACCAAAGACAAAAACGTAACACGCAGCATAGGTTTACAAAAATTTTACCTTTGTGTTTTCGCAAATTGCTTGATTACTTAAGTTGTGAAGGAATTGTTTCTATAATTCTAGGTTCTCCATTGGAAGACTCTGGTTTGAAACTTGCTAGTCATCTGCTCTTCCTAGTTTGCATGAACGTACGATGAGCCTTTGGTTTTCGGAATATACCACGGCCCAAATCTTTTAGTGAAAACAAAAAAGGGCCAAAAGGACTGTAGTCTTACTCTCTCCTAACTATTTGCTAACCAGCAGTATCAAGAAGAAAAGAAAACTTTGGTCTTTCTGAGAAGAGAGGAACAAGAGAAAAACAGAGAGAATCACCTTTTTGAAGCTAAAAAAAACCAGGATAACTAAAGATCGTATTTGAATGTAGTTCAAAAACCATAACCTATTTATCCCATATATCTATTATCCCTAACAAAATCCTGTGTAGCCTAGCCGGCCAGTATAGCCCAACTGGGCTTAAGCTATTTCTTGGACTTCTAGTCCATACTATTGGGCCAGACTTTAATACATTTATTGAACCCTGGATTACACCTAGTCTATAAAAATGTTTAAAGCAACCCAAATGAACCAGTCTAGTCTCATAAGCCTTTTTCCTAGTTTAGGGCTAGGTTAATTCTAATTATTCAACTTGGGCTTAAGCTCTGAATAATTAATTAATCTCCTAATCCAAGAAAATAATTAATTCTCTCGTTAGGAATTTTATTTTATTCCAACCCAATAATAAATCAGGCCACCTAAATAATAAAAAAAAAAACATCCTTATGTAAAACCATCTATTTAACCCAAAATTAATTAGGACTTACGAGCTATTTGAGGACTAAAAGACGCATCATCATTGACTACTAAAATGATCAAAATGCCCCTATTATAAAAATAATTGTATTTTGTATTTTAAATATTTTCTATTATTACCATAAGAAAATATTAACCCCAAAGACAATGTTGTGCTTAGCAATGCCTCTAACCTATAGGTGTTATGACTAAAATATCCCTCTATATAATACCCATCATTGAGATAGTAGAAATATACTAACACCTCCCTCAATAAATTCTATCATTCTTAGATATCTAGTCCGATAATTCATGACTCCCATCCACTTATTTCTAGGAGCAAACTAAAAGCATACAATACTAAGTTATCTTGTATGAATTTGTTTTAACTAACTAATCACACATACCCAATATACAAGTATATTGATCTTATGATATAACTTCACCTACAATATATCAAAGTATTTGCCATCAGTTTTGCCAAACTACCATCCCATACTCAAGCCATAGGGTATCAGTCTATGCTGTACAGTAGTAGTTTAGGTTTCTTTTATTTTAGTACTTTAAGAAAACACTATTACGGGTCCAATTCTACATATTCTAAATACACCTATACTATGAAATGAGAGGACTACTCACTGGCTAAAGTTAAGCCATTCACCAATTAGAATTCATAGTATAATAACTATTGTCCTGAGCAGATTTTCATTCTGATCAACCAATTAAAAACTAACTTTATGTGTTAAATAACCCATGACCCATTGAAAGACCTCCATTTACATAGATCATTTATTTAAACACAATGGGCATTTTCCAATAAAATCATGAAAAATAAATTAATGTAAAGGACACAAACATATTGAGAATAATATTTTTCATTTATTTCATTAAATTTACATTAGATAAATAGTTTGGAGGGCATATATTCCCATGCTAATAAATCAAAAAATTGCCCAAAAATCACAGAAATGCTGAGGTTTAAAATTCACCCAATATAGTTCAAAACTTTCCTAAAATGTTTAGTATATCTGGTTGGTTGCTGCTATTCTATAAAAGCTTTGGTCTGTTGCTGCCCTAATTTAGTTGAAGGAATGTAGATGTAATACTACGAATCACATAAGCGAGGACAAAATAAAGGTTAAGATTGAAGGCTACTACAGTTGATTGAAGAAAAAGAAATGGACTCGAAGGTTTTAAACTATCACAAGGGTTTGAAATTTGCAAGAAATGTAGATGTATTTATCAAATTGAACAATGGGCAACATAATTGATTGCACGGCGATGAGGAATTGAGAGGAAAGGTATACGCCGTCGAAGGGTTTGAAATGGATTGGGGAAAATGACAAGAACATATCTGTTATATTTTTTTGAGATTCGAAGCTTGCACCGCACCATGAATGTTAACTTACATATCACTATCGAAATGCTATACATTAAAACCCTTAAACAAAATGTTGTTGTTAGAGTTATTTAGTTAATGTAAGGTGCTGTGGAAGTCTGTGACATTGTGTAAATTTTTAGGCACTATAATTTTTCACTGAAATGACAACATTTTCGTTCAAATAAGATGCACAGCGACCTCACACATGACTTGCATGGCATCGTTAACTCTCAAGACTTTCAATTTTTCTTTAAAGACCACAACGAGATGGAATGGCACCGTGGAATGACTTCCATCTCGTCGTGTACTTCCAGAAAAAGTAAAATATTGACACATTTTTATTTAATTAAAGCAAATAACACAATTAAAGCAAATAAATTCTTCATATAAACATTAAACTCAACGGTAAATGAACTAACATAAGATAGCTAAAAGCAAACCATAAACACACAAAAACTAGACATAACAAAATAAAACTAAACAAAATAAATTAAATATTCATTCAAGTGCATAAGCATAGTAAAGAAGAGGTCAAAGTTTTCCATGTTCATCATATGGATTGCCTTCAGTATTTCCTGGCATCGTTCCCAATTGCCTTTTAGAAAGTATCTTGGCAAGCTATGCAATTTAACTCTCAAGATTACAGATAGAGGCTTCTCAATTTCTCATTGACACTTCAACTCTTTGAAAATGTGTGTCTGTAGAGGTGACCAATTTAGTAATTAAATCCTCTAAAGATGGTTTAGGTGGGACTTGAGGAAGTGGTGGAGGTGGAGCACGGTATAGCATTAGAGCTTAAGGTCTTAGGGTGGAGTTTGTTTGTACGCCTTAAGACTTCACTTGATTTTTTCCTTAATTACCCCAAGAAAAATTTGGATGATTACACCAACTTTAGCTGTAAGTGTTACCAAAAGGAGCACTGTCTTGTATTCCCCAAACATTCCACATACTCAACTTGTTGTCATTTTCAATCCTAATTCATTGGAATTCGTAATTAGGATGTCCTCCTTCATAAAAAGTCATAACTTATCACTTATTTTTTAGAAGTTACATTTGTTTTTTCCACCTTTCTTGCAAGTGCCTCGAGTTTTTCTTTCATTGGAGTCATAGCATCAATATTGTGCATTCCTTGTATTTTGGCTTTTGATCTTTGCATATCCCTTGAATTATTATTCAAAGAAATATATTACATCAACTTAAAAAGTTCTTTTAGAGTCTTTGAAGAAGTTGTACTTCATGATACAGCATTAACCATTTGTTTTGAAGAAAAATTCAGCCTATTATAGAAAGTTAACATTTGTAATCCAAGTTCAAAACCATGTTGGGGATATTTCCTTATCATCTCCTTAAATCTCTACTAAGCATCATGAATTGGCTCTCCATCCAATTGAGAAAATGAAAAGATATCATTTATTAACTTGGCTACCCTAGCTAGAATAAAGTATTTAGCAAAAAACTTCTCAGCTCTAGTTAGTCCCATTGTTGGAATGTATGCCCACTAAGATTCTATTTCTGATGTAATTTCAATTGTATTAATAAAAGTTTTATTCTCATAAATTGTTTATGTTTTTGAAATTTAGTTTATGCACAATTTAGCTAGAAAAGACCTGTTAGCCCTAAGGGCATTCTCTTATGTTTTGACTTATGAAAACATTAATGAGAACTAATTTGCGTGATCTACATTTAATAGGAGATATTTAAACTCAGTTCTTCCAAGGCGTGCAAATAAAACTACTAAATAGCTCTTAAGCAAATAGAACCCGAATGAGTGATTGATCAAGCATAACGTCATCTTAAGATCTTACATACCGTGAAACCTTTGTGAAAGAACTATAGACTATGAATCATTGTTAAAGTATTATTTATAAATTCCTATGTCTCTTTACATTACGTTCAATTTACTTTTACCTTGAAGCGCACACAAATAAAATGATTTCAAAGAGTAGGTCTTCAGATATTTGGATTTAGTAGTTTGGATGGACTTTTGAATCAAAAACTCCATCAAATAACTTGTAGCATTTTTCAAAATGGTTCTACTTAAAAAAGTGTCATTTTGGACTCACATTTTGGACGGACATCCTTCCATTTTGTGAATCTAAAATCCTAAAAATCTTGACAAAAAGTAACTAGCAGTTGGGAGTTCGGGTCTGCCTCCTATAAAAGCCTTTAGAACTCGATTTTGAAATAGATTTTTGTGTTATCTTTCTCAGAAACACTCTTACACTTTAGAATACAAAAAATCTCTCTTTTTATATGTGCTTCAAAGTGAAATAAAATTGTTCCAAAAGGTAAAAAGTTGTTGTGCTTAGTTGTTCAAATTTGCTCAATCTGTGAGCTATCTCTATACTCTCTTTTAAATCCATCTTGTATCAAGGTTAAAAAGGTAACACCCAATTGAGATGAGCCTTGATCATTGTGATTAAAGAGATTAGGTGTAAAACTAAGTGTGGTGATCCTCTTGTATAAGATTGGTATCACCTACTGCCATTGATTTGGAAAAAGATTTTTAGTAAGTTGTATTGAAATTCTTAAGTGAGAACTTAAGGTAGTGGATATAGATCATTTAAGGATCGAACTATTATAAATCCTTGAGCCTTTTCTTGTGCTATTTTACCGAAATTCTTTACTACAATTTTCTCTATCTTCAGATCTTAAATAGTGTATGTTTTCTTCTAAAATCAATGACTCATTTATGACCTTTGCATTCTGAATTAAACTTGTCCTTAACATCTCAACTACCCATCTTTATTTCACTACATACTCTTATTATTCTGTGCTGATTTAATAAGACCCATGTGCACACTCTTGAAGTCATGAAGCATTTCTGCTATTCAGTTTAAATTTTTTTTAGGGGACCAAAATTTTTAATCTGCATTTGTTTGTCAAAAAATCTTATTCACTCCCCTAAAATTTGTCAAGACCCATTGTGTTTAAGTAAATAATCCACGTGAATAGAGATCTTTCACACTAAGGCATGAATCACAGGTTACTTAACACATAAACTCTTATTCTTAACTGGATGATAAGAATATGAATCTCATCATAATAAGGATATTATGTTATGAATTCCAAATGGAGAATGACTTACTTTTAGCCAGTGAGTAGTCCTCTTATTTCACAACAGAAGCGTATTTCGAAAACGTGGAATTGGACATGTAGTAATGGTTTTTAAAAGTACTATACAATGGAAACCTAGACCACTACTGCTACAATGTGGACTTATATCCTACAGTTTGAGTATGGGTTGGTGTTTTGGTGAAGCTAGAAGCGTATACTGTAATATACTATAGTTGAGGTTCTATCGTAGGACCAATTTGCTCGTATGTTGGGTATGTATGACTAGTTAGTTAAGACATAATTGTATAAAATAGCTTTTACGCTATATCGCTCCTTGTAACTGTTTGAATGATCTAAATATCCAGGACCCGAGGAAACATGACTTGGATGTTTGCTTTAAGGTAGCTCCCTTGGAAAGCGGAAACATTCCAGGAAGTCATGGATCATTGGACTAGAGGTCTAAGGATCGTAGATATTATTTAGAGATGTGTTTCTTCCTCTTTGAATGTACGACATTACATAGAGGGATATATTTGTCATTACACTTGTAGGTCGGAGATTTTGCTAACGCATTATTGTCTTTGAGGTTAATATTTCTTTATAGTGATATTACAAAATATTTAAAATGCAAAATACAGATATTTCTATAGCAGGGGTATTTTGGTCATTTTAGTAACTAAGGCGATGTATCTTTTAGTCTCCAGAATAGCCCGTAAGCCTTAATGGATTGAGGAATTGGTCGTAAATAAAATGGATTTTATTTTATTCAAATAGCCTAGTTTATTTATTGGGTTAGAATAAAATAAAAGGTCCAGATAGAGAATTATTAAATAGTCTATTTCAGTTGGTTAATTAATTATTCAAGGTTGAAGCCCAGATTGAATAATTAAAAGATTGGTCTGGTCTGAATTAGGAAAAAGACTTGAGAAAATATTTTGGTCCATTTTAGGTTAATTAATTAATTGCCTGTTAGGTTTTGATTAATCTTGGTCCAGTTAATTAATTTTTTGTTAGCCTAATAAGTTGGACCGAAGGTCCATGTTTTAATGCTAGTCTGGCAGGATTAAATGGATATAGGTCTTCAAGTGGTTAGTTTTTAGGTTTTGAATTTCCAAAAAAGATAGCATCAAATATCTTTTGAATAGCATGAGACTTTAGTGCTATCAGGGATTTATATACCTAAAACAAACTCCTGACAGTAAAGTACAACTCTCTAAAAAAAAATACTCTAACCGCCCCAGCTCTCTATATCTCAGTCTCAGTTCTATTTTTTAACACAAGAAGAAGAGATGGTCTTTGTTTGATGATTGCTCTATAGCAATTGATCAAAGAAGCAAAATACTACATTCGTTATACTTTTGGTTTTCACCGCTAGTCAAGCAATGGCCATATTTCGGCTAATCAGAGGCCTGGTGTGAATGAGACATAGCAGGAGAATCACAAGACTTAAACTAGAGACTTCAGTGCAACCAGTAGTTCAAGAAGAGAACGCTCATGTTCATCCTAAGCAACTGACAAATCGAAACTGCAGAGGTATAGCTTCCGTTGTCATATTTTCTACGTGTCTGTGTTGGTTTTTTTTTTTTTTTTTTTTGCTCCTATGGCCACAATCCATCTTCAAGTGGTATCAGAGACAATGTTTTAATGGCATAGGAGCATGCTTAGGTAAATAACAATTGGCTAGATGATTGATTTCTTGGTATTGTGATCCTTCATGTTTCTGGTATGGGTAGAACTTTTTGTACGTCTCACCGTTGAGACATAAGTATGATGTATTTACTGGTTTTCTTAGATTAATCGTGTAAGCCCAGTGATTAAAGGGCATAGGCTCTTGATTTAGCTTCTTTTTTTTTTTTATTTAATTCTATAATCAAAGAGTTGTTTGTAAGTGCCGCTTAGAAGATTACAGAAGAAAACCAGAAGAAAATCGCAGCAAAAATCGAAAAAGAAAGAGAACCTGGGTCTGGATTGCATGAAGCTGGCCGTAGCTTTAGGCTAAATATGGCCTAAGCTATGGCTGGCTAGGTAGCAGCCAACCACGGCTTCATGCGGGGTTCGAGTCAAGTCCACGAGTCAAGGGTTTTGATCCAGTGTGGCGGGTGCATGAAGACCAAAAAATTTTTAATTATTTTCCTTGTAATTTTTTTGCATTTTTCTTTTATGTTTTGGGTCCCATACCAGGCGAAGTTATTATTTTTTGCATAGTTAATATTCTTGAAATATTTTGCATGAAAAATAATAGGAATGGATTTAGGATTAAACACGACTATTAATTAATTAATTAATTAATGTGTTTAATTCTTTATTTAGAAGAATAGAAAAGCATGAAAACGTTTGCAATTTTGTAACATGCTATGTGCACATTTTCTCAAAAACCAAAGTCTTTGGGAATTTTTGACAAGGAAAAATATTTTTCTTTAATTAATTGGTTATTTTAACTTAAACGCAAAAATTAATCCTAGGTTATTTCTCTCAAAGGATTTTATCCTTGACATAGAAAATATTTTGGATTTAGATATTTTCGTGAGTTAAAAGGAATACCCATTTTAATTCTTTTTACAAGAAAGTTGTTTTTGTCAAATAAAACTCGAGACCAAAGTCTTTTAAAAGTTTTAAAAGGAAATTTTTTGAAATCATTAAGTTCTTAGTTTTGTAAAATTAATCCATAGAAAATCTCTTAAAGGATTTTACCTTGACATAGAGATTAACAAATTTAGAAATTTTACAAAGAGTTAAGGGATACTTAATGGGATATTTTTAAAAGGACATTTTCTTGAAACCCCTTTATTTAAAAGATTAAGTGAGAGAGGGGTTCCAACGGCTCCACGGCTTCCATCACGGTCCTCATTAAAGATCATGGATCTCCTCACGTCACCCTGGGAGTGAACCCATATAGGATGGGGATTCCACAAGGATCTAGACCTAATAGATAGACATAATTAATGCCCGGGAAAGTACTGTGATTAGCTAGACCCCATTGGAGGTCATAGAGCAAGGATTGTCCATAGGAAATGAGAAGAAACGGCTATCCCCTCGATGGAGTTATCTTTTAGATCATTACCTAGAAGGGTAGTCAATTTGTGGTGGTCAACATACTTAGCATAAGAAACTGTTAATATTCCCAAGAAGCTGTGTCAGTTTTCCTAAGAGCCAAACTGATCATATTAAAGATAATAGTGATATGGTTAACTATTATCAGCATTAATATGAGGATAAAATGCACATATTACTTATTTTTCACAAATTGAGAAATTTCTTTTATTTTCAATTTTCAAAAATGGTTGGTGGAAGTTCTTTTAGTCATTTAGCCATCATTCTCCATGAGAATAAGCTAAAGGAACCAAACTATGTTGACTAGAAAAGGAACCTAGGTATAATACTCACTGTAGATGAGTATAAGTATGTCCTTTATGAAACATGCCCTGTTATCGGGGTAGATTTTACCGAAAAGAAGCGTGAGGTTGAAAAGGTATGGAAGAAGGCTGACGACATGGCTCATTGCTACATGTTGGCCTCTATGTTTAATGTGCTCAAGTCCAAACATGAGCATATGGTCACTGTTTATGACATTACCATGTCATTAGCCACCATGTTCGCAAATAAGAGCCGGCCCGCAGGGTAGGAGGCTCTTAAAACGATCATAAACACTAAGATGGCTGATGGAGCATCAGTCAAGGAGTATATGCTTAAAATGATTGCTGCTTTTGAGGAAGTAGAAGTCTTGGGGACTGTAATTGACCTCGAGAGTCAAATGGATATGGTTCTCGAATCTTTGCCAGACTCTTTTACTTAGTTCAAGTTAAATTACAACATGAACAAGTTAAACATAACTTTAACTAAGTTGCTAAAGGAGCTTTAGATGACAGAGAATGTCATGAAGCTACAGTTTAAGGCTATGATAGCTAAGGTTTCTTCTTCAAGAATTGGGTCCAAACCTAAAATGTTTAAGAAGAAGAAAGGAAATGCAATAGCCCAGCCCAAGTCCTAACCCAAAGATAAACCTAATGGCAAGTGCTTCAAGTGTGGGAAGAAGGGACATTGGAAAAATGAGTGTCCAGATCTTCAGGCAAAAAAAAAAAAAAAACTCTACGGGTAATGTTTACTATCTAAACTCTGTATTATGGTTGGATCAACTTTTACTTGAATTGTTGATTTTGGAGCCACTGATCATATCTATAACTTCGTGGAAGGATTTAGGAAGATAAAAAGACTCCAAAAGGGTGAACATGGACTACACGTAGGAAATAGAGCATAAGTATTGGCCCAGGCAGTGGGAAAGCTGGAACTTAGATTTGATTATAATAGAGTAATTATTTTGAAAGATATTTTATATATACCAAGTTTTAGATAGAATTTGATTTCGGTTACAAAACTAATGAATCATGCCTATTCTATTTCTTTCCATTCTGATGTTGCCATAAGTAGAAATAGAGAAGTTTTATGTACTGGGCACATGTATATAAATTTGTTCTTCATAAACCTTAAAAATAATCAAATAAATAATGCTCGAAATGAACCTTTAAGTAAAAAGAGAAAGACCAATGTCAATGATTCATATCTTTGGCATCTAAGGTTGGGTCACATTAACTCAACCAGGATTCAGAGGTTAATCTATGATGAGCCTTTGGCTCGTTGAGATTGAAAAGTTGGCTTCAGTGTGAATCTTGCCTAATGGAAAAGATGACCAAAAGGTCTTTTACCCAAAAGGTGGATAAAGCTAATGAGATATTAAGCCTTATTCACATTGATATGTGTGGTCCTTTGTATATACCAGTGAGAGCAAGGTTTAAGTATTTCATCACTTTGACAGATGATTATATAAGGTTTGGTTACATTTACCTGATGAGGTATAAGTCTGGCTCATTTGACAAGTTCAAAGAGTTTAAGGCTAAAATAGAGTATCGAACAAGTAAACTGTACAAAACCTTATGATTGGATCGTGGTAGAAAGTATCTCCTCGATGAATTCAAGGATTATATGATACATCATAGAATAGTATCCCAACTCTCTGCGTCGGGGATACCCCAACAGAACGGAGTAGTTGAGAAAAGGAATAAGACATTGATGGAAACGGTCCGAGCATGATATCTCAAGCTACTCTTCCAATTTCCCTTTGGGGATATACCCTGGAAATAGCGGCATAATTCTGAACTTGTTGCCTTCAAGTCAGTACCTAAGATGCCTTATGAGATGTGGACTAGGCGTAAGCCAAGTCTCAGTCATCTTAGGATATAGGGCTATCCAGCTTATTTACTGATTACGGGAGACAAGCTAGAACTAAGGTCAGAATTATACTATTTTATTAGGTATCTAAAAGGAATTAAGGGTGGCTACTTTTATCATCCTAATGAGCATAAAGTATTGGTAAGTACTAATGTTAGATACTTGGAAGATGATCAAAGTATATCCAAAAAAGGTTTAACTAGATTGGAACTCGAGGAGAAATTATCTTCTGAATCAACTTCTTCAAACCCAATTAATGAACAAGAAGAGAAACAGCCTCAGGAACCTATACAAAGGGAGTTTCATCGTAGTGGGAGGGAATCTAGGGTTATAGAAAGGTGGATTGGAGAGGTTTTTGACCTAGTCCCATCACGAGGAATAAGATCCCACTAGATACAAGGAGGCTATTGCTAATGTCGATACAAACCTATGGCATAAAGCAATAAAAGCCAAGATTGAGTCTATGTACTTCAATCAGGTTTGGGATCTTGTAGCTTCACTTGAAGGGATAAAACCCATTTAGTGTAAGTGGGTATACAAGAGGAAGAGAGGTGCAGATGGGAATGTGAAAACCTTCAAAGCTAAGTTTGTGACGAAAAGGTATACTCAAAAAGACGGAATCGATTATGAGAAAAAAAAAATTCGATAGCCATGCTTAAGTTCATCTGTATCCTCCTTTCCATCACATGTCAGTATGACTACCAGATATAGCAAATAGATGTCAAGATGACCTTTCTTAATAGCAATCTTAGCGAAGACATTTATATGTCCCAACCAGAGGACTTTATTGCTAAAGGTCAGAAACATATGGTTTGTAAGTTCAAGAAGTCCATTTATGGACTTAAGCAGGCATTGAGAGCATAAAACATTATTTTGATGAGACTATAAAGTCTTATAGTTTCACTCAAAATGAGGATGAACCACGTGTGTACAAGAAACTGGAAGGTATTAATGTGATTTTTCTTGTGTTGTATGTGGATAACATTTGTACTCATTGGGAATAACAGAGGGGCATTGTCATCTACTAAGGTGTGGCTATCAAGTCAATTCAGTATGAAAAACTTGAGAGAAGCCATTTACATTCTCGACATTAAACTTCTTAGAAATAGAAGTAGAAAATGTTAGGTTTATCCCAAGCCACATATATTGACAAAATGCTGGCCAAATTCAGCATGGACTCGTGTAACACCCCACTACCTAGGCCCAACAGGCCGAGGATGTCGCCCCGTCCAAAGGACAAGGGGTCTTTATAACTAGGTCGCATAATCGAAATAATAGAATGAAAATAATACTTTAAACTTAAAACTTATTACAATCCAAGAATCCAAAACACAAATCCAAAATAAAATTGTTTACTCTCAACTCCCAAAGCATTACACAAGATAAATATCAGAAAATCTTCCAAGGCAGGCAATAACTAGCTACTCATCCCCACAGCAGGATCAACCTGAAATCATGATAAAAAGGGTGATGAGATAAAAATCTCAGTAAGTCCGTGTGTGCTTTGAGTGCCCAGTGAAAACAGTTCGTGAATGCAAGGTGTAAAATCTTCATAAGAGTAATACTGGCAAGCAATAAACAATAGATAAAATTAAGAGTGGTATTTTTGGCTTTTCCAACCATACATGTTCAATAAAATCAACCACTCAAAAAGGTGGTCATGGTTTACCACACGTTGGGCCCCATAACCATACAACGGTCAGAATGCCACACTTTGTGCAAACTGACAAAAAGGAGGTGATTGGCCTACCGGACAAGATACTCCTCCTTCTCTATACCCAAACAAAAATGGTTGTTCATTCTGGTAACACATAGTCCACTTGACTGAAAATTGCTAGCTCGGACCGGCATGACCTATTGGACTGACATCTTATCAAAGAAGGACTCACCCCTCAGAGGTGGCCACCTACCAAGGGACTTACCCCAACCCTTCAAAGACTAGTCCTAGTAGTCCCCCCTTATTGAATACTCAACGTAATATATATCCCACTTGGAAAAATGAATAAAACATAGTTCCACTTGAAAATTGCAATTAAGGATTTCCAAAGTTTGGGGCAAAACTGGTTTTAGAAAGAGTTTTAGAGCTTGAGTAAATCTGCTTATTAATTTTCAAATAATTTGTTTAACTGAAATGAGAAATGAGACAATCCTCAATTGTCTTTACAGAAATGAGTGACCACGCACTCCATAATTGGCTTGCTATAGAACCATTTTGCATCAATCAGGTTTTATGCAGGAGCTTACCTAATCCTTAGCTTGAGATAAAATAAAGGTCTTCAACAGCTGACCTAACCCCACCTGGGGTAAATATAAGCCATAATCAAATTCAAGCCAAAATTCACTTTCACAAATAATTCTAACTCAACTTACTGCAACCATGATCCTAGTGTCCCAAGCTTTGAGGCCAGATAATAAATAAAAGGGTTCATAAGCTAAGTCTAGTTTGATATTAAAATAATTAGGGTTTTGGGAAATAGGTACTAATAAGTTGAAGGTTTAAACCTTGCTAAAAATAAATTAGAGTTTATTTGATGAAGGGTCGTAGGTGGTATTATGTAAAATAATAATCTATTAATAATTATTTGTTAGAAAATAATTGGCAACAAAAATTAGTTGTAAGTAAATTTTAATAGGTTTTGATTGAAAGATAATAAATAAATTTTAATAGTACTTATGAATATAAGACTTACAAAATTAATACTTTACTTATTATGATTATTTATATATAAGGCTTTATTTGATATTATTATTTTATATAATATCTATATATTTTATTTCTTTAATAAAAGATATCATTTATTTGACTAAAATATCCTTATTTTATATATAATAGTCCAAATCTACCCTCCCTAGGGTTTTTGAAATTTACTAGAAGAGATTATAGCATTAATCATTTTATTGATGAAATAAAATTAGCTTAGGGACAATTAGGTCATGATCATATTTCTATTTCTAACCATAATCATGAACATACACTCCACACCAATTCATCAAATCATCCAAATCATGAATAAAGGCATAGATCTAAATTTACCAAGGCACGATCCAAACTCTACTAACATAAACATAATCGTGGCTTTAACAAAAATACATGAAGATAAACCCTATTCACCAAAGGTGATATAATTTCTAACATGCTTGATCACATATACCACTCACGACATGGAGAGCATGCAACAAAACCCTAAAAACTCCATATAATCAACCAAGACAATCAACTCATGCATCAATCCCATCTCCATCATATACACACATTTATTCATGCTCAAATCTCAACTCCTTCACAACAACACATGCTTAAATCCTAATCATAATCCATCTCCTTCCAATATCATTCTAGAGACATGAATCTAGAATTTAAAGAGAGGATTGAAAAAGCTTACTTGATTGATGACTACCTTGGAGTAGTTTCGAATGGATCCTAATTCTTAGGGACTTGATCCGTCCAAGAGAGTTGAAGAAAATATGGCCATGGTTGAAGTCACCATTCGGCCAAGAGAGAGAGAGAGAGAAAAGAGGAAAAGAGAGTCCATTAGTATGTTTATATATACATACATTCATTAGAAGTTGAAGATGAGAGAAGGTGGGGTGATTGATCACGCTTACCTTGAAGGTGTTCTTGAGCCTTCACAAATATACTAATTTTTTGATCCAAAAGAGAGAGTTGGATTTTGGTATTTGATGCTAAAAATTGCAGAAGTGGTTTCAAGGGGTTGAGTAGGTATGATCTGGAGTTTTTGGAAGAGATTGGAGAAGTTTGGAGTGATCTTAGGCGTGAGGATGTTTAGTAGGTGTTCTTGGTGTTCTTGGTTTTGAGAGAATGGAGAGAGTTTTGGTTGAAGCTGGCCAAAATTCTGAGGGATTAGGGTGGTCGAATTGATTTGGAGGGTTTAGGAAGTTGAATTTTATGATTTGAGAGGAAAAGGAAAGTTGGTTGTTTGAAATCCTAAAAGAATATTTTAGGGAATCAATTTTGGAAACAAAATATGGTAAGAAGATCTTTAATGGAGGAGAGCTTTTGGAAGCTCCAATGGCCAGCTGTTTGTCTATGAGTTTTGTTGAGATGAACGATGGTTGAAAGGGCTTAATGGTGGCCGAAAATATGGAGTACAATGGTGGAGGGATTTCTGGTTGTTTGAAAGATGAATTATGGTAGTTTACTAAATATGATTGCTGGAATTTTGGTCTCCAATCAATGGCTTGATTGGAGGGATTGATGGAGATATTTTAGGAGCAGCCATGGGACTGGTTTCGAGCAGAATGTTGGAGAAGATGATGGAGCCCAGTTCATGGTTGTTCAAGGGAAGTTTGTACAGAAAAATGGTGGAGGTTTCGAACAAGACTGAAGAAGGAACAAAGCTGGAAAAATTCCTGGGCAGATTTCGCAAGTTGCTGAAATTTTTCTAGGCAGATTTTGCTTCCATTTTCTAGTCAGTTTGCAGAAGATTTGAAGGGGTATTCAGAGGTCTTTCAAGGTTGGTTTCCAGCCTTCTTCATGGTGGAAAAATGAGGTTAAAATGCTAGGTGAAAAACTGGAAGAAACAACTTGGTTTAGGTTCACCAAAGCTGCGAAAGTGTCTAGAAAATTTTCTGGTTTGCACAGCACTTGTGCAGCCGGTTTTGGCCTTATAATTTCAGACTTCAAGCTGGTCAAGAGAGCTATTTTTCTAGTAGCATTTGGGAGGGAATGATGGCTGAAAATTTCGACACTTGGACTGAACAAGAAGCTGGAAAAAAAATTCCAGTTTACAACATGAACAAGATGAATACACTTAGGTTGGAGTTTGAAGGTTCAACCATGGAGATTAATTCTCTTGCGAACCTTCCACAACCCCTCCCCATTTTCGGCCCACAAGATGTCTTACACTTAGACATTTTTGAACCTTCAAAACCATAGCACTTTGCTGGAATTTTCTGAAATAGAATTGGCTTAGCTGAATTGAACAACTTAATGAATTGAGAAATAAGAAAAACTAAAGATCAAGAAGGGTGTGAATTCCCTTAAAATTTTTGTAGGGCATAAGAGTAGGATTAGGACATTCCTATCATGTCTCCTCTAAGATAACACTCATTGTGAAACCCCAGTCGAAACCAACCTTAAAGTAAGGGGGTTGGGATGTATATCATATTTTATTTCATGTTTAAATATATTTTTATATGGTTTTATGTGCATTGAATTTGTGTTTTATAGTCTAGAGGGCTTGATTGTGAGTATTGAGTGGGAATGGCAAAATGGTAATTTTTACCTAAGGTGGAAAAAGGGAGATTTCTTGAAGATTGAATAGGAAAATATTTTTAGAGAGAAAATAAGAACAAGAGTTGTTGTGGTGTAGTAGTTAGAGCCTTAGAATTGATTCTTGAGGTCTTGGGTTCAAATTCCATTATTAGAGCTATAGTATGATTAAAATTTATTTTTGCTTGGGAAGTATCATTGTCGGCCTTAGTGGTGTTTGGAGTAGGGTAGAGATGTTGTCCTATGAGAGACATGATAGGAGTTTTCAAATCCTACTCTTTTGCTCTACACAAAATTTCTAAGGGGAATTCATTTCCTCTTGATCCTTAGTTTTTCTTAATTCTCAATTCATTAGTTTGTTCATTGTGTTCAAGCTAATTTTATTCTAGAAAAATTCCAGCAATGTGTTGTGGCTTTGAAGGTTCAAAATGTCTTAGTAAAAGACATCATATGGACCGAAACAATGGATGAGGGGAAAAGATTTCAAGTGAATTAAATTCCTTAGTGAATTTTCTAAAAATTCACTCTAGCTAGATTCATTTCCCTTTGTACATAGAACTAAAATTTTTCCAGCTTTGTGTGCCTTCAAGGTGTTGAAATTCTTGACCATTATTCCCTCCCAAATGCTGCCAGAAAATGGTCCTTTTGATCAGCTTAGAATCTGGATTTTTATGGCTATTTTCGGACTGCACAAAGATGGTGCAAAACCAGAAAAAAAATCATGTACAAATCGCAGCTTTGGAGGTCCAAAACCAAGCTGTTTTCTTCTAGTTTTTGTACAGCACCCTAGCCATGTTTTCCTCCATGAAGTAGGCTGGAAACCAGCCTTGAAAGCCCCAGAAATTCTCCTTCAAAGTCTCTGCAAATCGCCTGGAAAAGGGCAGCCGAAAACTGCCCAGAAAATTCCAGCCATGCAAAATAATGTTGTGCAGAATTTTGTCCAGCTTTATTTCCTAATTCAATCCTAGCAGAAACTCCATCCTTTTCTGCAAAAACCACCCTTAAACCTCCATTAACAGAACTCCATTGTGCCCCCAAAGTTCTGCACGAAAATCCGACCATGGATGCCTAAAAGATTTCCAAAAAAAATCTGCAATCATTCCTTGATTTGGATACCAAAATTCCAGCTACCATGATTTAACAACTTTCTATAAAATATACCTCAAACAACCAGACTTTCTCTCCACCATTATACTCCATAATTTCGGCCACCCTAAGCCTCCTTCAACCAGCTTTCATTCAACCAAAACACTGCCCAAAAATTCATCCATGGCAGATCTCCAAAAGCTCTCCAATAATCAAAGATATTCTTGTGATATCTAGTTTCCAAATTTGCTTTCCAAAAATATTCTTCAAGGATTTTAACAACTAGCCTTTCCTTTTTCCTTCCAAACCATAAAAACCATCTTCCTAAACCCTACAAACAGTTTGGCAGCCCTAATCTCTTCAGAATTTCGGCAACCTCCATCCAAGAACTCTCTGTTCTCTTCAACCTTCAAGAACATATAGTACACCAAGAACACCTACTCATTCCTTTCACCTAATACCTCTCCAAATCACTTCAAACTACCTCTAAAAATTCTAGATTTCATCTATTCATTGCTGTGAGTCCATCTGTACCATTTTTAACATCAAACTCCAAAATCCAACTTACACTTTTGGATAAAAAAAAACCCAGAAATTTTGTGAAGGCTTAAAAACACCTTCAAGGTAGGATTATTCAATCAACTTCATCTTCGCTAATCTTCAATCTCTAATGAATATATATGTGTTTAAGCATGCTAATGAGCCTTCTTCTTCTTCTTCTTCTTCTTCTTCTTCCTCTTCTTCTTCTCATGGCCGAAAATTCCCCTCTCTTGGCCGGATGACTTTTTCTCCCATGGACAAAGTTAGACATCTAGGAGTTGAGATCTACTCTAAACTCCTTCAAGGCATTCATCAATCAAGTAAGTACCTCCAATCTTCCTTTCTTAAACTCTATATTCATGTCTCTAGGATGAGGATGATAGTAGGTGGATGGTGATAGGCTTTAAGTACATATATATATATATATATATATATATATATTGTTGAGATTGAAGCATGAATATATGTATGATTGCGAAGGAGATGGGATTTATGCATGGAAGGATTATCTTAGATGATTATATGATGATTTGAGGTTGATGCATGTCATAGGTAGTATTTGTGATGAAGTATGCTAGAGATTATGTCACCTTTGGTGAATAGGATTTATATTCATGTTGGATTATTGAAGCCATGATCATATTTATGCTAGTAGGGGTTAGATCATGTTTTGATAAATTGAGATCTATGCTTGTATGCATGATTTGGATGATTTAATGAATTGAAGGGTTGTATATGTTCATGATTGTGGTTAGCTATAGGAATATGATCATGATCTAGTTGTCCCTAAGCTAAATTTTATCTCATTAATAAAATATTTAATAATATGATTTTTCTAGTAAAATTTTGAAAACCATGGGAAAATGTGGATTTGGTCTTTTATATAAAATAGTGATATTTTAGTCAAATAAATAATAGTTTTTGCTAGAAAAATAAAAAAAATATTATATATATTATTTAAAATAATAAAATCAATTAAAGCCTTTTTATGGAAATAATTATAATTAATAAAATATTTATTACTAAAAATTTAATTATTATCTTTTAATCAAAACCCATTAAGGATTTGCTTATTATTTTTCAAGCAAGACTCATTAAATTTATTTTCAACAAATTTTAGCTATCAATTATTTTTCTAACAACTAAATTATTAATAAATCATTATTTTACCTAATACCACCTTGGACCCTTTTTCAAATAAACCATAATTTATTTTTAGCAAGATTTAAACCTTCAACTTTTTGTACCTATTTCTCAAACTCTAGTTATTTTAATATCAAACTAGATTTATTTTATAAATCCTTTTTATTTATTATTGAGCCTTAAAGCTTGGGATACTAGGGATATGATTGTAGTAAGTTGAGTTAGTTTTATTTGAGAAAGTGAGTCTTTGGCTTGAGTTTGATTGTGGTTTGTATTTACCCCATGCGGGGTTAGGTTAGCTGTTGGAGACCTTTGTTGTGAGCAAGGATCAGGTAAGCTCCTGCATAAAACCTATTTGATGAATAAATGATCTTTATGGCAAGCCAAATGTAGAGTGCATGGTCACTCATTTTTGTAAAGGCAATTGAGGATTATTTCCGTTCTCATTTCAGACAAATAAATTATTTGCAAATCAATAAGCAGATTTACTCAAAACTCTTTCTAAAACTGATTTTGACAAAGACTTTGGAAATCCTTAATTGCCATTTTCAAGTGGAACTGTGTTTTGTTCATTTTCTTCCCAAGTGGGATATGTTACGTTGAGTACTCAATGGGGGTAGACTGGTAGTACTAGTTTTGAAGAGCAAGAGTGAGTTTTCTGGTAGGAGGCCTCCTCCAGAAGATAAACTCAACTTGGAGAAACGTCAGTACTCCTTAGTCATGCCGGTCCGAGCTAGCAGTTTTATTTCAGTCAAGTGACTGTGTTTTGCCGGAATGGACACCCGGTTGTTGTTTGGGTATAGAGAAGGAGGAGTATCTTGCCCGGTAGGCCGATCACCTATCTTTAGTCAGTCTGCACAAAGTGTCGGTATTCTGACGGCAGTATGCACAAAGTGTCAGCATACTGACCATCCGGTTATGGGGCCCAACGTGTGGTAACCCATAAACCTTTCTTTCAAGTGGTTGATCTTATAAATTAAGTATGGCTGAAAAAGCCAAAACGCCACTCTTGCTTTTTGACTAATGTTTATTGCTTGCCAATATTTCTCTTATAAAGTTTTTATACTCTGCATCTACGAACTATTTCCACTGAACACCCAAAGCACACACGGACTTACTGAGATTTCTATCTTATCACCTTTTCACCATGATTTCAGGCCGATCCTGCTGTGGGGATGAGTAGCTAGTGTTATCTGCCTTGGAAGAGAATGTTGTCTTTTATTTTTATGTATTGCTTTGGGGAGTTGAGAGTGGATGATTTTATTTATGGATTTGTTTTTCTTTTGGGAATTCATGGTTTTATTCGTGGATTTATTCTTGGGTTGTAATAAATTTTAAGTTAAATTATTATTTTTATTTCGCTATTTTAATTGTGTGACCTAGTTATAAAGACCCCTTGTCCTTTGAACGGGGCGACATCCCCGGCCCTGGCTGGCCTAGGTAGTGGGGTGTTACACTCCTACTCTTCACTAAGTCATGCAAGGCCGAAATATAGCCTTCCTACACAAAATAAAATTTAATCATGCTAAAACTCCAATTATGGAATTTGAACCCAAGACCTCAAGAATTAATTCCAAAGCTCTAACCACTAAACCACCACAACTCTTGTTCTTATTTTCTCTCCCAAATATTTTTCCTATTTAATCCTCAAGCTATCTCCCTATTTTCACCTCAAGCAAAAATTATCATTTTGCCCTTTTTACTCAACAAGCACAAATAAGCTATTTAGGCCACAAACCACAAATCCAAAGCACATAAAATCATATAAAAATATATTTATGCATGCAATATATTATGATATGCATCCCAACCCCCTCACTCTAAGGTTGGGTTCAACTGGGGTTTCACAGGTTGTCTCATTCTTCAAATGATTATTCTAAGATTCAAGAAGAAAAAGACAGGATGAGTGAAATTCCCTACGCTTCGGCTGTGAGAAGTCTCATGTATGCCATGTTGTATACTAGGCCAGATATCTACTTTGCTATAGGCTTAATCAACAGATATCAGTCAAACTTTAGAGAGGTTCATTGGCAAGCTGTAAAGCATATTCTCAAATACCTTAAGGGAATGAGATATTATATACTGATTTACAGGGTTGATAACTTAGTTCCTACAGGATTCACAGACTCAGACTTCAAGGTGGATAAGGATGAGAGAAAATTCACTAGTGGATATATCTTCACCTTATCTAGATGAGCTATTTCATGGAGAAGTATCAAATAATCTTGCATTGTTGACTCAACCATAGAAGTTGTGTTGGGATGTATGCCCTCTTAAACTAGGTTTTTTATGTAATTTTAACTTATATTAATAAATTTATTGTTCTCATAAATTATTTATGCATACTTCTTTACTTTTGTGGGCAATTTTCATTGGAAAAGACCCATTATGTTTAAGTAAATGATTCATGTGAATGGAGGTCTTTCATAATAAGATATGGACCATGGGTTACTTAACGCATAAACTGTTGTTCTTAACCGAAAGATGAGAATGTGAATCTTATTATGGTAAGGTTATTGTGTTGTGAATTCTAAATAGAGAATAGTTTACCTTTAGTCAATGAGTCGTCTTCTCATTTCATAACACAAGCACATTTCGAATACGTAAAACTGGACCTGTAGTAGTGGTTTCTAAAAGTACTATGTGATAGAAACCTAAACTACTGCTACAGCGTGGACTTGTACTCTAAAGCTTGAATATAAGTTTACGTTTTGATGAAGTTGAAAGCATATGCTTTGATATACTATAGTTGAGGTTCTTCAGTAGGACTAATAGACTTGTATGCTGGGTATATGTAACTAGTTAGTTAAGACAGACTTGTACAAGATAGTTTCTACACTATATCGCCCTTTGTGGTTGTCCGAATGATCTAATCATCTAGGGCCCTGGGAAACATGACTTAGATATTTGCTTTAGGGTAGAAGCCTAAGGATGGTAGATGTCTTTTAGAGATGTGTTAATACACTCTTTCCTCTTTAAATGCACGGTGATATGTAGAGGGGTATTTTAGTCATTTCACCTGTAGGTCGAAGATATAGTTAACACAATATTGTCCTTGGGGTCAATATTTTCTTATGGTGATATTAGAAAATATTTAAAATATAAAATATAACTATTTATATAGTAGGGGTATTTTGGTCATTTTAATAGCCAAGGTGATGTGTTTTTTTTTTTGTTCTCGAAATAGCCCGTAATTCCTAATTAATTTTAGGTCTAGGAAATGGTTTCAATTAAAAAGATTTTATTTTATTCAGGAAGTCTAATTTATTTTTAGACTGGAATAAAATAATAGAACGAGAGAAATTAAATTTATTATCTAGTTTAATTGATTAATTATTCAGAGCCTAAGCCTAGATGGAATAATTATAAAAATTAACCTAAGCCTAAACTAGATAAAAATGCTTAAATAATTATTTTATTTTTTGTGGGCTCATTAATTATTTATTGAGTTAATTTTATAGGCCTAGAAATAAATAATTAATGTTTATTATTTTGGACTCATTGGGTACAAAGAAAACAATAAAATAATTAATGGCCCAATAGCCTTAACCAAAAGGGTTTTTTTATTCACAGAACAGAAGAGTTTAGGCTAAAAAAAACCTCTTCTGTTGATAGGTTCTGGGTGTTTTGAAATATCAAAACCCCAGTGGTAAGTTATCAGGATATAGAAAAACCATATTCCATTCTCTTCACAGAGAACGCACAGAAAAAACGAAGCCTTTAATTTTCTTCTTCTTTTCTTTCATTCTTCTTTTCCTTCTTCTTCTTGGTCTTGTTAATTAATAACCAAAAATCAAGAAGTGTTTGAGATAGTGAATTTCCTCACCTAAGTTGTTTCACCAACAAGTGTTTAGGCAGTGGAATATTCGGAGCTCTCAAAATCTTTAGCATTCATGCAAGCGAGACGAAGTAGGTGGATCACGGGATTTCGAGTGGAAGCTTCAACAATCCCTAAAACATCATCATGCAGAGAAGCTATTCCTATGGTCCAACCACCTTCTTCACGGCCAAAGAGAATAATAAAGTACAGAGGTATTGATTTTTCCTTTCTTCTACTGTGCTCTGTGTTTTGTTTTCCGCCACTCTTTGGCTTTTTGCATGGCTTCTGTTGTGTTTTTAGAGCTTCAAGCTGAGTATGTGGCAGCTTCAAAGGCATCCAAGAAAGCAGTCTGGCTCCAAAAGTTCCTCACAGACCTTGGAGTCGTACCACAGATGGACAAGCCTATTGCATTGTATTGCGACAATACAGGCGCAATCTTGAAATCCAAAGAACCTAAGAACCACAAGAAGGGGAAGCATATAGACAGAAAGTACTATCTGATCCTAGAATTTATTCAGAGACGGGAAGTCATGGTGGAACAGATAGCCACGGAGAACAATCTAGTTGATCCATTTATCAAGACTTTGGCTGAGAGAGTCTTTAAAAGATACTTACATCCATAAGAGTGGGCACCTATGGACTTATATTGTCTTAGAGTGCAAGTGGGAGATTATTAAAATGTATGCCCACTAAGACTTATTTTTTATGTAATTTCGATTGTATTAATAAAAATTTTATTCTCATAAATTGTTTGTGGTTTTGAAATTTAATTTATGTACAATTTCGCTAGAAAAAACCTATTGTGTTTAAGTAAGTAGTTCATGTAAATGGAAGTCTTTCACAGAAAGGTATGAATCATAGGTTACTTAACATAGAAGCTCTTGTTCTTAACTGAATGATGAGAATAGGAATCCTATCATGGTAAGGTTATTATGTTATGAATTCTAAATGGGAAATGACTTACCTTTATCCAGTGAGCAGTCCTCTCATTTCACAACATAAGCATATTTTGAATACGTAGAACTAAACTTGTAGTATTGGTTTTTAAAAGTACTATATGGTAGAAACCCAGACTACTACTATTACAGCGTGGACTTATACCCTACGTCTTGAGTATAGGTTGGTGGTGTGGCGAAGCTAGAAGCATATACTTTTATATACTATAGTTAAAGTTCTATTGTAGGACCAATATGCTTATATGTTGGGTATGTGTGACTAGTTAGTTAAGACAAACTTGTACAAGATAGTTTCTACGCTATATCGTCCCTTGTAACTGTTCAAATGATCTAAAATCTAGGGTCCGGGGGAAAATGATTTGGATGTTTGCTTTAGGGTAACTCCCTTGGAAAGCATAAACATTCCAGAAAGACGTAGATCATTGGATTAGAGATCTAAAGATGGTAAATGGCATTTAGAGAGGTGTTAGTACACTCTTCTTCTCTAAATGTACGGCATTACGTAGAGGGGTATATTTGTCATTACACTTGTAGGTCGGAGATTTTGCTAATGCAGCATTATCCTTGGGGTCAATATTTCTTTATGGTGATATTAAGAAATATTTAAAATGTAAAATGCAGCTATTTCTATAGCAAGAGTCTTTTGGTCATTTTAGTAGTCAAGGCGATGTTTTTTTTTGTCCCTGGAATAGTTCGTAAGCCCTGATGGATTTAGGTTAAGGAATTGGTCTTAAATAAAATAGATTTTATTTTATTTTGGTAGCCTAGTTTATTTATTGGGTTAAAATAAAATAAAAGGTCCAGAGAGAGAATTATTGAATAGCCTATTTCAGTTGGTTAATTATTATTCAGGGTTGAAGCCTGGATTGAATAATTAAAGGATTGGTGTAACACCAAACTACCTACGTACCCAAAAAGGGCAGGGATGTCACCCTATCCAATAGACCAGGGGTCTTTATAACGAGATACAAAAGAAAAATAACTAAATAAAATAAAAGCAATGATCTCATTACAACTGGAATCAAAACTTATACAAGTCTGAAATTCAAAACTAACAATCATCTCTAAAAAAAAAAAATACAAAGCTAAAACAGAATAAAATAAGCTTCCAGGTCTTTTTCATCCAACTTGCTTAATAAAAGCACTCCCCTGAAATCATGATATAAAACAGTATGAGTTATTATCTTAGTAAGTCCCATGCGTGCGAATGTCATATTAAAAATTTCGTGTATGTAGGTTTATCAAAAACCACAAAATATATTTGCAAGTCAAATTTTCATCAACAAACAGCCATTGAGTGGAGCAATGCTCATCATATTCAAAATAATTCTCAATAAATCATCCACTCATCAATACTATATATTCATAACGTAGGGATTAGCAATGATTCAAGAATAATATCAAAGTCCATATCATAATTACCATCATGATAGCGGCCCAATGTAACCGTTCAATACTAGGTAGTGGATGATCTGCCCACTAGGGTGAGATACACCTCCATCTTTACACTGAACACACGGGTTGTCCAATCCAAAAAAGTAAAGTCCACATGGACCTACATGCTAGCTCGGACCGCCCTGACTAAGTAGTATTGTCATCTCTTTAAGCAAAGTTCCTCTTTTGGAGGTGGCCTCCTACCAGAAGACTCACTCTAACTCTCCAAGACTAGTACCACTAGTCTACCCCCGCTGAGTACTTAATGCTCACCATTTAGGTGCAGAATCATTTCCCTTGTTTTCACAATCATTGATAACCTTATCTTTACAAAACGTAGTTTTCACTTCAAACCTTTCAAAATGCTTTAGTCATAAAGAAAAGGAAATCATTTTTAGTTAAAAGTTGAGTTTTGACAAAATCATTTAAGGATTAAAATATCCACGTTCTCAATCCAAGTATCAAAGTATCACTATAACATTTCATCATGCTTCAATCAACATTTCAATCAATATTTCAATCAACATGTCAATCATCATATTGACACCATTTCAATATTATTGTACAAAAGACTTGCAAACATGTACGATTTAGCAAAATAGTTATGCAGGGACTTACTTAAATATTCTTAGCAATCAACCAAAGCAGTACTTGTCCTCTCTTTCACTTTCTTCCTTATCTAGAATTATTGATTCTATAATTAGAATCTAAATATTTAACCACTATCATCATGCATCATGAATCCCTACAATCATATTAATCATCTAATTCATCCATAGCCTCTGATGGATTAATTCATTAAATCATCTCTATAGCTTTCCCTTATCTTGCATCTCATCATGATGCATGCATATACTCACTTTAAATAATCAACATGGCAACTCCATTACTCTACTATCATTCAATCCATATAATAACCCTATTTTCATTCTGTTAGGCATATGCCCTAAAATAATTTGTACTTATAGTATTGTCATTATGTCTTATGTAATAATATAATGCATTTCTTTTCATGAATAGTACATTTAGTTTTGTGTTCATCAAGTATGTGACTTGATAGTAAAATCCTATAACAAATACAATGACTATTCTTAAATTGTCCCTAATTAGTTATTATTAGTAAAAAAAATAATAAATTAAGATTAGTATGTTTGGGATTTGATGGCTATGTTTTACTGGTTATGGATATATATGATATCAAGTCAAAACATAAATAAATGTTAGAAAATATTGTATTTGAAATGACCCACTATGAGAGTACTTCATGAGACATGTCATAAGTACTTTCTAGCCATAATGATATTAGAAGTCCTTCGACCTGAATTCATCATAGTTTCCTACTTGATAAATTCTATATCTTGACGTTATCTAAAGTTGTCTTTAACCATATAATAAATTAGACCACTGTTGGATATAGAATATACCAAGGAAAGAAATATAATTGATAGTAAAGGAATTTGTCCCTCTCAATTTTGGAAGAGATGTCCATGGGTCCCTTGATAAGTTAGACTATTAAAATGCATAGTTGTGCTCAAATATATCAATTTGAGATATTGATATCATTTGTTTGAACAGTCTATTATGAAATCAAGAAATAGTTGATTAAGCTTAATAAACTCCATGTTTTATGCTTAATCTGGATATCATGTAACAAAAGAAATGAATATAAAGTTATGGTTTGGTTTAAAGAGATCACTGATCTTCATTTAACCTAGATAATTATAATGTTTTGCTAGAAATCGCTTATAACTTGTGGGACATCACTGCTAGTGTTAAATGAACCTATAGGGTCACATATTAAGTGAACACGTTAGGTTATTTTTCTGGTAACCAGGTTCAATGTATCCAGAAATATGTCTAGGTTAATTGAACCTAGAAAAATGACCAGATACAATGAATCTAGAAATATGTCCATATTCGATGTATCTGGAAGATGTCCAGATTATAAGAATTTGACTCGGCAAATTAATTAGTTAAATTATTGTGATAATAGCATAATCTTATTGTATCGGTTTTAATTTAATTTGAATTTAAAATAAGATAAGATATTATGCGAGTTGGATTCCAAGAAGTTCATGTATTTTTTAAAAGAAAACCCTAGTCGTCTTCTTGTTAGAGACTTCTCATAAAAATATTCGTGCCTCCATAACCAGAAAAATTAAGTCTCTCAAAACCCTAGGCGCTAGCACTCTTGGGTAACGAGTTGGTTTCGCAGTGTATATCCGATAGAGGACGTTCGCATATTGCAGCGTCTGGTGATCGTTCAAAGTGCACATACAGCCTAGAAATCTGAAAGCAGAGATCTTGCTTACGGCAATACAGAGGTAATTCTGTAACCCATAAATCGACCTTAATTGTTTGGCTTGGGTCCTTAGAAGGAATTCGTGGATGTTTTTCACGTTTAGGAGTCCACGAATTCTAATAGTGGTATAAGAGAAACTTACTAAATGATTAGGTTGATTCATCTATATTAATCGTATTGTTGAATATATGTATGATATATATGTGAATGAATGAATTTTGTTTAATTTGAACGATGTATATCAGCATGTTCACATAATTATAATTTTAGAATACTTAGCATGCGGATTGCCTGAATTAGGTTTAATCTATGCGCCTTAATTTTTCGATCATACTAGATTATTTGCAGATTGTCTGTAAACTAGTCTATTTTAATATGATATGGTATCGTTAGTATGCTATCTGTCATTCTAAGTTGCAAATTGTTTGTATTAATCTGCCATGATAATTTGTTATCTGTATTAATATGATTAAAAGGTAACGCAGACTGTCTGTAATATGGCAACTCACGGCGACTGTTACCAAGGGGTCCGAACGTTAATCTGATTAATATTTGAAAATCGAAAGTAAAATCTCATTCAATGAGAGAAGGAAAAATCATTTTTCCTTTTGGGGGCATTGCCCCCCGGAGACCCCCGCAAAGGGCGCTGCCCCTTTAACCCTTGCTCGTTGACCAGCCAGCGGGACCTCCGCCGAGGGCGCTGCCCCTTGGAACCCCGACTAACTATTCATTGTGTTTTATTTGTTAGCATATTTTGATTATAGTTGTGGATTGTTCTGATATAGCATAGCCTGTTTTACCCCAATGTGATTAGCAGGTTTTATTCTGGTTGTTTTTAGTTGTAATTTTTTAAATACGTCCTGCGTGTCATTTTTCATTGTTGTAAAATTGTAGCCACTTCCTAGAATAAGAATTATTTTATTTTACTATCCAATGTAAAAGAAAATAGAGGCATACAATTACAACCAATGAGGAGTATGCTCAAGGCATTAGAGAATGCTCAAGGAGTTCATATACCTAGATTGACCACCTTGTTCTTCACCTTGCTCGTGATAATCAATATAGGTTAAGGCTCCTGCTATGTCACTTTTGTTTATGTCTTGCATGCATATTTGATATGTTTATTTCATACTTACTACAATCAAATTTTTATTTTAAAAAAATTAACTTTTAAATGCCTTCCAAAATCAAACACTTGTTATTACTTGAATCATCATATAGTGATTCCTGCCAAAGTAGGATGCTTTTTATTATCTAAGTGAGATAAGATGAAAAATTATTTTCCATATGTTTGATATGCTTTGACTTAACTGGGCTATCAAAATGGTTCCCCACTAGGAAACATTAAAATGTTGAAGTTTCAGAAGTTTAAATGCTTTTAGTTGGAGTTTTTCATCAAGGCCTCAAAATTAATTATGTTGCATATTTTTATATATAGATAATGGCAACAAACAGTTGGAATAACTCATTGTAATTTGTGCTCGAGAAAGACAAGCTTAGTGGGACTAACTTTTTTGATTGGGCACGTAACTTAAGAATCGTTTTTAAGTAAGAAAAAAAGCTCTTTGTTCTTGAAAATCCTATTCCCCCTACTCCAGCAAATAATTCCCTAAAAGTTGAAAAAGATGGTTATAGTAAGTACAAATATGACTCTAACGATGTTACTTGCTTTGTGCTAACAACCATGAACTCTAAACTTCAAAAACAGATTGAAAAAGCAAAAGCATATGACATGATTGTGCATCTCAAGGAGATGTTCCAAAAGCAAGCACGACAAGAGAGATTTAAAACTCATAAAGCGTTAAATGCATGTAAAATGGCTTCTGACACCTCGGTAAGTACTCATGTCCTTAAAATGAAAGGCTATCTTGATTATCTTAAAAAGCTTAGTGCCCATGGTAATCATGACATGACCATAGATTTGATCTTGGGCTCATTACCTCCTGAGTATAACCAGTTTGTCATGAATTTTAACATGCATAATATGAAAAAATCCATTATTGAATTGCATGGGATGCTAAAACAAGCTGAACTAAACATTAAGAAGAATACTCTTAGTGTTCTAATGGTTCAAAAAGGTAAAGGGAAAAAGAACAACCAAAAGGGCAAAGTCATGGCTAGTAAAGGCAATGACAAGGTTAAGTCTAAGTTCAAGCCCAAACCTGAGGCTAAGACACCAAATGAGGGAGCTTGCCACCATTGTGGTGAACAAGGACATTGGTTGAAATTACAAACTCTATTTAGAAGCAAAGAAAAAGAAGGACAGTGAAACTGTCGCTTCAGATATTTATGTTATAGAAATTAATTTATCTACTTCTGATTCATGGGTATTGGATACCGGTTATGGATCTCACATTTATGTAAATGTGCAAGGTCTAAAAATGAGTAGAGCCTTAGCAAAAGGCGAAGTGGACCTACGAGTTGCGAATAGAACAAAAGTTGCTACAGTAGCTGTAGGAACTTTTAAATTAATTTTGTCCAGTGGACTTATTTTAGAACTGAGTGATTGTTTTTATATTCCTGCTATGAGTAGGAATATTATTTCAGTTTCTTATTTAGATTTAGAAGGTTTTGAATTTTTTATTAGGAATAACATTTGCTCCATTAATAAAAATGACATTTATTATGGAGATGCCTCATTATCAAATGGGCTTTATATTCTTAATCTTCATGGATCTTTGAACAAGTTTATCTATAACATTAATACTAAGATATTGAAATCCAATGATTTAAATTAGACTTATTTCTGACATTGTCGTTTGGGTCATATAAATGAGAAACGCATTACAAGGCTTCATAATGATGGGCTTCTAAATTCGTTTGATTTAGAATCTTACAAAATATGTGACTCTTGTTTATTAGGCCAAATGACTACGGTACCTTTTAAGGGACAAAATGAAAGGGTAACTAATTTATTGGGCCTAATACATACTGATGTATGTGGACCAACGAATATACATGCTAGAGGAGGATTTCAATACATCATTACATTTATGGATGATTTCAGCAGATATGGCTACATATATCTGATGAAACATAAATTTGAATTGTTCCAGAAATTCAAATAATTTCAAAATAAAGTACAAAATCAGCTTGGCAAAAGTATCAAAATACTTTGATCAGATCGAGGTGGTGAATACTTAAGTCACGAGTTTGACGAGCATCTTAAAAATTGTGGAATTATCTCCCAATTAACTCTACCAGGAACACCTCAATGAAATGGGTTATCTAAACAAAGAAATCAGACTTTATTAGATATGGTTTGATCTATGAGTCAAACAGATCTTTCAATCTCCTTTTGGGGTTATGCCCTAGAGACTGTTGCGTTCATACTAAATCGGGTTCTATCTAAATCAGTTCAGAAAACGCCATATGGGATATGGATTGGGAGACGACCTAGTTTGTCATTTCTAAAGATTTGGGGTTGTGAAGTTTATATAAAAATTTTATTATCTAATAAACTTGCACCCAAATAAGATAAATGCATATTTGTGGGGTATCCTTAGGAAACTAAAAGATACCAATTTTATCTCCTAAAAGAAAATAGAGTAATTGTTGCACGAAATGGATTCTTTCTTGAAAAGGAATTTATTTTCAAAAGAATCAGTGGGAGTAAAATACATCTTGATGAGATTCAAGAGCCACAATTAGTATCTGAACGGAATAATGAACCTTGATTAGATGGCTCACAAGTCCAAAGTGAGCCTAGTTCTATAGAACAAGGATCTTGAAGATTTGATAGAGTTCATCAACAACCTGAGAGATATGGATTCCTCATTACTGATGATCACAATGTGGAGCTCATGGTTAATTATGAGCCCACTTCCTATCATGAAGCCATTAAGAGTTCTGACTTTGGAAAATGGCTAGAGACCATAAAGTCTGAGATACAATCCATATAGGATAACAAAGTCTGGACTTTGGTTAATCCACTTGAAGGTTCAAAAACCATTGGATGTAAATGGGTTTTCAAAAAGAAAACAGACATGGAGGGAAATGTGCATACTTACAAAGCACAACTAATAGCAAAAGGTTATTGACAAACTCATGGTATAGACTATGATGAAACATTTTCACCAATTGTAATGCTTAAATATATTAGAATTCTTCTTGCCATAGTAGCATATTATGATTATGAGATTTGCCAAATGGATGTCAAAACCGCGTTCCTTAATAGAAACTTACTTGAGGATGTGTACATGACACATACGAGGGTTTGATGATCCTTTGAATTCTAATAAAGAGTGCAAGCTTCAAAGATCTATTTACAGATTGAAGCAAGCATCTCGAAGCTAGAATCTTCGTTTCGATGAAGCAATTAAAGAATTTGACTTTATCAAAAATGAAGATGAGCCTTGTGTCTATAAGAAAACTAGTGGGAATGTAATAATCTTTTTAGTACTTTATGTTGATGACATCTTACTCATTGGAAACGAAATCCCAACTCTACAAAGTTAAAGATATGGTTGGGAAATTGTTTCTCAATGAAAGACTTAGGTGGAGTTGTCTATATTTTAAGTGTAAGGATCTAAAGAGATAGATCTAGAAAGCTAATTAACTTAAGTCAAAGTGCATACGTTGATAAAGTACTAAAAAGGTTCAGTATGCAAACTCTAAGAGAGGATTCTTGCCAATGTCACATGGCATTAAGTTTAGCAAAACTCAAAGTCCTTCCATGAAGGATGAAGAAGAGCGCATAAACAAGATACCATACGCTTCCACTGTAGGATCTATCATATATGCTATGTTATGTACTCGACCTGATATCTCATATGCATTGAGCATGACAAGCAGTTTCTAGTTAAATCTTGGAGAGCCACACTAGACTGCTGTCAAAAACATACTAAAGTACTTAAAAAGAACTAAATATATGTTCTTAGTTTATGGAGGACAAGAAGGGAAGCTAGTTGTAAATGGTTACATTGATGCTAGTTTTTAGTCCAACATAAATGATTACAGATCGTAATCAAGTTTTCTATTTTGTTTGAATGGAGATGCTATAAGCCGGAAAAGTTCAAAGCAATACACCGCAGCCGATTCTACTACGAAAGCTGAGTATGTAGCTGCCTCAGCTACAACTAAAGCAGCAATTTAGATCAAAAAGTTCATTACAGAACTAGATGTAATTCCTAGTATTGTGAACCGAGTAAATCTTTATTATGACAACAATGGAGCCATTGCACAAGCAACGAAACCAAGATCACATCAGCGATCCAAACATATACTTAGACATTTTCTTCTCATTCGAGAAATTGTTGATAAAAGAAATGTAAAAGTATGCAAGGTATCAACTGATGACAATGTTGCAAATCCACTGATAAAGTCTCTCCCATCATCTAAACATGATAGTTATACTAGATCAATGGGATTACGATTTATGCCAAATTGGTCATAGTGCAAGTGGGAGATTGTTAGGGATATACCCTAAAACAATTTGTACTTATAGTATTGTCGTTATGTATTATGTAATAATATAAGGTATTTCTTTTCATGAATAGTGCATTTAGTTTTGTGGTCATCAAGTACGTGACTTGATAGTAAACCCTATAACAGATACAATAGCTATTATTAAATTGTCCCTGATTGATTATTATTAGTAAAAAATAATAATAAATTAAGATTAGTATGTTTGTGACTTGTTGGCTATGTTTTACTGGTTATGGATATATGTAATATCAAGTCAAAACATAAATAAATGTTAGAGAACATTGTATTAGACATAACCCATTGTGGGAGTACTTCATAGGACATGTCATAGGTACTTTTTAGCCATAATGATATTAGAAGTCTTTTGACCTAAATTCATCATAGTTTCCTACTTGATAAATTCTATATCTTGACAGTTGTCTTTAAGCAAATAATAAATTAGACCACTATTGGATATAGAATAAACCAGGGAGAGGAATATGATTGATAGTAAAGGAATTTGTCCCTCTTAATTTTAGGAGAGATGTCCATGGGCACTTTGATAAGTTAGACTGTTAAAATGTATGGTCGTGCTCAAATATATCAATTTAATATATTGATATCATTTGTTTGAATAGTCTACTATAATATCAAGAAATAATTGATTAAGTTTAATAAGGATGACATGTTCCGTGCCTTATGCTTAATTTGAATATCGTGTGACAAAAGGATTGAATATAAAGTTATTGTTTGGTTCAAAGAGATCACTTATCTTCATTTAACCTAGATAGTTATAATATTTTGCTAGAAATCGCTTATAACTTATGGGCCATTTAAATGTGATTTGGACACACTGCTAGTGTTAAATGAATCTATAGGGTCACATAGTAAGCGAACACGTTAGATTATTTTTCTGGTAACTAGTTCGTTGCATCTGAAAATATGTCTAGGTTAATCGAACCTAGAAAAATAACCAAATACAATGAATCTAGAAATATGTCCACATTTGATGTATCTGGAGGATGTCCAGATTATAAGAATCTGACTTGAAAAATTAATTAGTTAAATTACCGAGATAATGGTGAAATCTTATCATATCAGTTTTAATTTAATTTGAACTTAAAATAAGATATGATAAGATATTATAAGAGTTGGACTCCAAGAAGTTCGTGTATTTTTTAAATGAAAACCCTAGCCATCTTCTTGTTACAGACTTCTCATAAAAACATTCTTGCCTCCATAACCAGAAAAATTAAGCCTCTCAAAACCTTAGGCGCTAGTGCTCCTGGGTAACGAGCTGGTTTCGTTATGTGTATCTAATAGAGGACGTTCATACATTGCAGTGTCTGATAATTGTTTGAAGTTCACGTACACCTGGAAATCTAAAAGTAGAGGTCTTGCTTACGGCGATACAAAGGTAATTTTGTAACCCCTATATCAATCTTAATTGTTTGGCTTGGGCCTCAGAAGGGATTCGTGGATGTTTTCTGCGTTTAGGAGTCCATGAATTCTAACACATTCAAAGATCTCATCTTTAACCAATATACAATAGATCTAGGTCATCATAGCAATATTTAACCATATTTAACGCCAGATATGCCTAGTTCAACGTATTGCACCATATCAAACTCATCAATCTAATCTAATCATGCTTTCACCTAGGCTCCATGCATGATAATACCACCATAGAAGCAACCTTATTTAAAGCAAAAGATATGGAAACTAAAAATACCTCTTGACGAGATACACTAAGACCAAAGGTGGCGCCTTTGGTGATTGGTTGGGTTCACTTGAGAAGAAAAGTTAATTGGTTCCCCTTGGTTTCCTTGATTCGAAGGTCACAAGTGATAGGGGTAAATCAGTCTCTTTTGGTTTGAAATTTAGGAGAAAAGAAGAAGAAGAATTGAATAAAAATTGAAGGAAGTTGAAAGGTTGCTTACGTTGAGTCTAGCTTTCGATTTTGGAGATGTTTGGAGTAGTGATGGACAAATTTCTTGGAGATGGTGGCGGCTGGAATTTTCAAGATTTAGGGAGTGTTTAGGGTTTGGTTGAAGGCTGGTTTGATGAAGAAAATAGATAAGGTTTAGGTGCTTTAGTGTTTGGGAGAAGTTCACCTTGTTTTGAACTCTTGCTCACAACAAGGAAAAATGATAACTTTTGGTTCTTCTTGTTGTGACCAAAATTGAGCAAGATTTAGGAGGTTCTTGTGGCTGGTTTTTGGTTGCCAATATGACAGAAATAATGAGGGAAAAGAAGAAAGAAAACGGTTTCTTTTTCGGTTCTTGTATTGGCGAAAAGAAGAGAAGAAAAATGATGGCTTTTGTGTTGTTGTTTTTGGCTAAAACAAGAGAGAGTTTGGGAGCACCAAAGCTGGAAATTTTCTTGTGGTTGTGTGTGTATGAAGGTGGCCGAAACTAGGGTGAAAGAAGAGGAGAAAATCTGGTTGTTTATTTAGCTTAAAGAATTTTAATTGGTTAAAATTACTTAGGGTAGAATTCTCCTATATTTTAGAGAGTTTGAGTAGAACTAAAATATTCATCAAGTGGCGGCTAGGGCTTCTATTTTTCCAGAAATTTTAAGCAAAGAAAATATGTTACTAATTCAAGAAATAATTTAGTTAATACCCTAATTTATTTTAGACAAAAATAATTAATTAAAAGATAATCATACTTAGAGATAAAGTCTAGTTTTTATGTGATAAAGCTGAATTTTTCTTTCTTCTTAATTCCTAATTTTAAAAAATAACCTAATTCCATGAAATATTTATTTCAATTAAAATTTTGACACTATCTCTTTATTTCCAATTAAAACTCTTTAGAAAGAATTAATCTGGAGAGACTTTTCTTCTATTAAAAATAATAGCTAAAATATAGCTTTCAAGATAAAAGCTTCTATATATATATATATATATATATATATATATATATATATATATATATATATATATTCCTTAATAAATCCTTTGGATAATAACTTTAGAAAATTCCAGATGTTGAAATATTTTAAATTCCTAAAGATTAGAATAAAATACTAATTGGAAAATAATAGGAATTTAATTTACTTTAATTCTCTTTAGCAAAAACCCAAAATAATCATATTCTTTTATTTTAGGAAATGGGAAATTAAGGTGGCGGCAACCCTAGTGCATTCGGCCAAGAGGAGAAAAAATAGGAAAAAAAGAGTTTAATTGGAAATAAGAATGAAAGGTTTGCAAGAGTTGGGATTTGAACTCAAGTCACCAAAGAATACACATCAAGCTCTAACTATTATTCCACAATAATTCTTGTATAAATATTCTTCAAATAAATTCTCATAAATCCAATTCAACTCACTCCATTATTCTTTCATTAATTTCTACTCCATAAAATGAAAACTCTACCACCTCATATAACACAACTATTTCCAAATAACTAACTCCATGAAATATCAAACACATAAATCAAATTTGCTTCATAAAAAATAAAAAATAAAAAGCTCAAGTTTATCCAATACAATATAAAATGTTATGCTATGCATGACTTTCCCCATGAACTAATGGTGGTTTGAGTCGAGGTATTATAATTGGTCTGGTCTGAATTAGGAAAAAAGGCTTGAGAAAATATTTTGGTCCCTTTTAGGTTAATTAATTAATTGCATGTTGGGTTTTGATTAATCCTATCTAGTTAATTAATTTTTGGTTAGCGCAATGAGTTGGACCGAAGGTCCATGTTTTAATCCTAGTCTGGTGGGATTAAATGGGTATGGGTCTTCGGATGGTTAGTTTTTAGGTTTTGAATTTCCGAAAAAGATAGCATCAGATATCTTTTGAATAGCATGAGACTGTGGTGCTATCAGGGATTCATATACCTAAAGCAAACTCTTGACGGTGAAGAACAACTCTCTAAAAAAATACTCTTGCCATCCTAGCACTCTGTGTCTCTCTCTCAGTTCTGTTCGCTAATAGAAGAAGAAGAGATGGTCTTTGTTTGATGATTGCTTGTAGAAATTGATCAAAAAAGCAAAAGACTACATTCCTTATACTTTTAGTTTTCATCGACTAGTCAGGTAGTGGCCATATTCTGGATGATCAGAGCCCTGGCATGAATGAGACGTAGCAGGAGAATCGCAAGACTTGAACCAGAGACTTCAATGCAACCAATAGTTCAAGAAGAGAACACTCCTGTTTAGTCTAAGCAAGTGACAAATAAAAAACGTAGAGGTATAGCTTCCACAATCATATTTTTTGAGTGCCTTTTTTTTTTTTTTTTTTTGCTACGATCCACTTGCACCTATGTTGTGATAGATTCGGTTGGTAAAGATTTTAGCCATGATTTTGTGCGATCCCTCAAAAAAAATGGAAATAACCTAAGCTTTATACAATCCTCCGATGCACCATTGATCTTAAGGTATCACAAATTTCTAGAAATGCTGCTAAATGAGCATTAGGGTCCTCATCTAGCAATCCATCAAATTGAATCATTTGAAAAAATTAGGCTTAATTTCAAAACTATTAGCATCAACTTTAGGCCTCACAATACTTGAATTGGTACCCGAGAAAGTAGGTCTAGCATAATCACCAATTGTCCTCCTCTCATTGGCATTACCATTTCCTCCTTGATTAACCTCCCTAATTTGTGGTTTTCAAAAACTTTTAAAACTCTTTGTTTTTACTCTTTACACAATCTTCTAAAAATTCTTTCTATCTTGCTATCAAAATTAGCCAATTCTTTACTACAATCCCTTCTATGCATACACAAGAATAATTTTCCTTCAAAATAAAGCAAAAACTCAACTACTAGTAATCTAAATTAAACTGTTCACATTAAATGAAATAGCAATGATGAAATAATGAACAAAAAAATCAAAGACTAAAACAAAGATTTAATACAAATATTCATTAGAAACCAATAAAGCGAAAGTGTAAAACAAAAAGGAAAAATATTGAAAAGCTAAAATAAAGATTGAATCAACAAAACTCATATGTTTTTAGGATATTGACGCACGATCCCCGACAATGACACTAAAAACTTCATGGTGTTCGTGCTGGCTTGTGTTTGTGCATATGCTAGTGTGCTATAAAATTGTGTCTAAGGTTCAATCAAGTTTTAATTTAAAATATCAATTAACTCAAATGCACACACATTTGGATAAGTATACCCATCATGTAGCATACAGTTTAATGGGTAAGTATCGAAGATTCTCGAGAAAGGACATCAACTACCTCTACTTCTAACCTTGTTTCATTGCTCAATCAGCTAAAATAAGGAAATTAGTTACTAGCTACTACTAATTATAACTACTAATGAAGAGCACAACAAAAATACACCAACCCAATTTACAAGGTAGAGTCTAAATAATCACGAGGACAAGATACAAGCAAGAAAAGGAGATTCGACATGTAACCAAAATGAATTTCCCCAAATAATGATCATGTATCAAATATCACTTTGTTAATTGAATCCAAATTCAAGCATTGGCAAGGGTCCCCCAATATTATAAAATTCACTTTTTCTCAAGTAATGAGTTTCCTATCCTTGAATTCAACCAATAGATATCTCTATTATACAAATCAAACCCAATGAAACATATAAATCAAGGATCCCTAAATTTCAAGCCAAGAGATGCCAAATCCCTATCTCTAGGTGACCTATCAACCCCATCTATCATAAAGTTCTATTCCCTCAAATCCTTTCTCTAGTTCATTAAGGAAAAATAAATCTATTGAATCAATATAAATGGGTACCCATCTTATATATCATTTCTCAAGTTCAACATAAGAGAATAGCCCAACCAATCAATCCAATCAATCAAATCCAAGTGATAGAATACTCAAATAGAATTTAATAAACTAAACAATAATCTAATACACAATCAAATTAGGGTACAATCCTTTAATTACAATTAAATCCAAGCAATATTAACTTCCTCAAATTAAATATACAAAATAGATGAAAATGAAGACAAATGGACAAGTGCCCTTCTTTTACTTTTAATGAGGTGCTCCTCTTCTTCTCCAATCTTTTCTTGATCTCTTCTCCTAACTCTTGTTAATGTTTTCAAAGGGTTCTCTCAGTTATATTTCATGTGACTCTCTTGCAAAATGACCTAAATAGAGAGTATTTATAGGTTCTTCTTCAAAAAGCCCTAAAAATTACAAAACATAGGTTAATCTACAATGTTACATGGCACCGTGGAAAGTGTTCTACACGTTGCCATGCAAGTTTTCCTTTATCTGATTCGGTTTCAAACAATGTCATGACAATTGAATTGTTTGTGTACTGGAATCATGCATAGTGACATCACAGTTGAGGTGCACGGCACCGTTAACTCCGAGAATGTTTGCTATTTCTAAAGTCCTAATGATGCATGATGTCATGGATTTCCAGTATCTTGACTTCTTAAGTTCAAATGCTATATGGCGACGTGCAATGTGATTTGCACGGGACGTGTAGCTTCAGTTACTCTATTTTTCTATCTATTTCTCTGTTATTTTACTTTTAATTTCTTATCATTGTAACCTAAATCAAATAAGGAGAAAATAGAGGATAAGTAGCAATCTATATTAAATTTTCAAGACTTTAAAGTACAAATGATATGTAAAAATGTGCACATAATAAACAATTATCAACCATACCTTGGAAGTTTCGTAGCATACAATCTTCTTTGGAGCAAACCATAGGGGCTACCTGTTCGAATGCCTTCTACAGGTTGCAGACGGCAAACTGTGTCCGAAACTAAGGAGTGCTAGAGCCTAGGGTTAAAGAGGTTATTTGTTTTTGGAGAGTTTCTGTGAGAAGAAAAAAGAGGCCGACTCATATAAGAACAACACCTAGGCTATATAACTAAGCCATCAGAGTCTATTCTTATTTTCCTCTTGATAGCAACATAAGAGAATAATTATAAGTCTGCCTTGTTAAGACTCTCCATTTGAAACCAAATTTCAAATGTAGATAGAGTCAACTTCTTAGATAATCTGGTAATTTTTTGATAAATCTACTAATCCAAATACATTGAACCTCGACATAATTCTAGATATAATGAATCTGGATATATTTCTAGATTTAATGAATTTAGACACATTTTCATTTACATCAAATTTGGTCACTTAAAAATAACCTAAATTGTTCTCTTAATGTGCGACTCTATAGGTTCATTTAACATGGGTTGTGGTGCAAGCACGAAAGCACCTATTGAGATTTGTTGCTCAAACTCAAGAACCCAATTCAAGGATTGGAACCCTAGGTAATATAAAACACCTAAAACCCAAAATCTAATGAACAGGTAATTTTTGCGTAGATCGGGTTCACTTGGACCGAATATATTAAGGAGTTGTACCTCGTGTAACCAAGTCCACGTTAGAAATTCTGCTAATGAACTAAGCCAACTAAATCAACCTCCAAGCACCCCTAACCCAAGAAGGATAAAGAACAAATGCGATGAGAAAATTTAAACACGAATTAATCTCCTAAAAGAATTTAGATTAGCTAGAAATCTAAGACCTACTTTAGCAACAATAATGATCTGTCCAAGAAAGATTAGATACTAGATTCTTAGATTGGAATACAAATTATATAATACATACTAATATTTTATTAGTGAAATTGTCATATTTTTAAGAGAGCAACAAAGTTAAAATATATAACTAAAAATTGGAATATTTTGTCCCCACTACCCAACCCCGCACCCCCTCCCCCCCCCAAAAAAAACGTATGAGGTTAAATCTATATATATATGTAAAAGTCAAAGGGGAAGTCTGTAGTGTTGCCATGTTTTATTGAGACTCAAGGAGAGCTTGACACGTGGCATGCCATTTGGCTTCCCTTTCTTAGCCACATACCTTCTTCACTTTCCATCGGCAGCTTTCTCTTAACCTTTCAGAAGACAATGAATGTCTTCCCACCTTCCTTCATGGCCTTCAATTTTGTCTCTAAACTGTTCTTTTCCTCTTTGATTCAGTCCCCTGCTGACATATGGAAGCACTGAATGTACAAGAAGTTTTTTTTTTCAAAAGAAATTTGAAGGGTTTTTTGGTTATCTGAATGAATTCAGATACATACGAATCAAGAGTTTTCTTAAATCTCTTGATTTCTACTCTAAAGTCTCTTTAGTTCCCACTTATCAACTTCTTGAGAATTTCAAAAGGATTGTTTAGTGTTTAACTATTGTTATCAATACCTATATAGCACTATTATAAGAAGCATCTGATTCTATAGATTGTTGTCAATCTTCACCTGAAGGGGATTCTCTCCTGAGTAAGTGAAGAAAGCGAAATCTTTGAACACTAGGTTCCCCAGATCTACAACATATTCGTCTACTTTTCTCTTTTAATTATTGGAAATAATATTTTCTTGATAGGCATTCAAGAATCTTTTTGAGTCTGTCTCAATTCTCATGGCTAGCCATTATGACTCCAATCCTTTCGAGGAAGAAGAAGTGAACCCATATTCGGTACGCCTATTTAGTCTTTGATTTGCATATGAAAGTGAATGCTCTAATTTTCTTGAATAGTGGATTTGGTAATGTGGATTTTGTTATTGGGTCTTCGTGTTTTTGTTTTTTTTTTTTTAAATTCATTGTTTCAATATGGTTGATCAAATGCACTATGCAGATTGGAAATTTTGGTTTTTTTTGGCTTATTCATTTTGATCTCCCATTTTGGCCCTTCCATTCTTCATCTTAAGTTTGAAATTTCTTTAATCCTACTGTTTTGCTTTTATTTCCCCCTTTAATCTGCATGTTATTCCCCCTTTTACATGAATGATGCATTTTGAGGAAAAAAAAGTTCAAACATGAATGAATGGTGAATTCCAACGGTAATGGTGAATTCTTGCAAACTTTGGATTCTTTTGGTTCATGTTTTCTTTTCAGTTAATAATGAGAAGCCAGTTAAGCGTTTTTCTGGGGTGGGTGAATAAATGAACTAATATTCTTTCTGCTACTGACTTGAACAGAAGGCAAATAGTTAAAGTGAAGAAAAATAGGCCAAAAAGAAAGCAGGGTCTGAAAAGAAGAGGAATGACACGAAGAAGATAAAAAGTTTTTTACTTTTCACTGTTTCCCTTCTAAGCTAATTTTCCTAAGATGCTGTTTGTAACCTACATTTGCACTTCTTATGGGTTCTACAGTTGTCTTGGTTCAATGTATAATTTGAAAGTTTCATAGTATTTTGGACTGAGTGGTGGGGTTTGTGTGGAAATGACAATTGGTTTGTGAGTTAGAATCAGATGCAATAGTAAGGGGGTTGTAGACATCTGACTTGAATCTCAAGCTTCATTTATTTGCCATATTTTTGCACTTAAGGATGTACTTTGAATAGTTGAGTTGTTTTCTTTTCCCTTCTCTGTGTCTTTCTCAACTACAAGACAGGTGAAAACTCACTACAAATGTTACCAATATCCCTTAGATTGAGTTAGAATTTGTGCATTAAATATGGCTTGTAGTCGCTTGGCTTTGGTGAATTTCATTACATTTAAGAGCCCTATAATGTCAAAATAATGCTATTTTGTAGATTGCTCAATGATTTTGTTATAACCCCTTCCCATATTGAAAGGCAACTTCTGGTGCATATTGAACCTGAAAATTTGCATCTTCCTACTCCTCTGGCTTCAATTGGCGAGTTTGAGGTTCCACTCTGCCTTCCAAGGTCCATTCCTCTGTCAAAAGGGAAGCTTCAATGTTATCTTAAGCTCAAAATTCATAGAAAATGAAAAGCTCTCAACTCCTAATGCCTCTTGGAGATAGTAGTTATGGATTCAGAATCCAGTAAACTTATTGTGATTGGGCTAAAGCACGTTCTTTGATATTATTCTACATGCAAAGGACATGTTTTCTTTCTTACTAGGTAGGAGAATTGCCTTGATATACTTTGGAGTTTAAAGATATGATTTGTAAATAAAAATGTTTCTTGCTGAGAAAATTTTTTCATAGGCAACAAATTCTGAGAGAGATATATGCACTGATTATGATCAATAGTTATCCTTATTGTTACAGTTAAATATTTTATGAATGGATTGGCAGCCCTAATTATTAGGTGACAGGGTGGCTTTTAAGAAAAAAAATTGTGTTTTCATTATAATGTTGGTCAGTTGGTGGTTGATTTAATTATGTTGTTGTGTAGCATGCATTTCTAATTACTGTTGTGAGTACTAATAAAGGGCCACGAGATGATTGCTATCAACTAACAATGAATCCCAATATGGCCTTGGTGGAAATGAGAACTTATTTTTTGACTATGAAGGTTCAAATCTCCATCTTGACAAAGATATACTATTGCATATAAGTGAAAACTAATGACAGATTCATAAAAAAGTAGCAAGATCGATTGACTTGAAGATATGCTAGCAACTTTATCATCTTCTACTGTAGAAAATGGAGCTTGACTTGAATTGCCCATGGCTTAAGTAGTCGGTTGAACCTCCAGATATATTCAAGAAATATTGGCAATCAAATTAGTATATGAATATTGGTCAATGGAAGTGAGTTGTTGTACTTATGTAGACCAGAAACTTTTAGTTCATTGACTGTCCATCAAACTATGAAAATAGAAACACAAGACATTTTTTTTTTATTTGATTTCAAGCTTTAATCTTGAAATAATAATAATGCAACGTGGCAACAAATAGTTGGTTAACAGTTAGAATTTTTATGTTACATGTAAATAGATGTAGAAATTAATAAAAATGTCTAAAAATAAAATAAATAAGAAATTAATGTTAACAACTTAATTTCTATAATTGAATAATATAATTAAACAAAATAAAACATCTGAACTTTAATAAATTAATGTATTAAAATTTACAAAATTATAATTAATAAAATAAAAATAATAGTTAAAAAAATTAATTGATCCCGAGCAAGGTTCAGCTTCCTACCTAGGGATGGCAATGGGGCCGGGTTGGGCCGGGGACTAGAAATCCCGGGACCCAGCCCCATCCCCGCATATACCCCCGTATTTCTATCCCCGGCCCGTCCCCGCTACGGGAAAATGCGGGGATCCCTGCCCCCGGCCCGCCGGGGACAAAACAATCCCCGATCCTTACTCGGGAAAGCGGGGCCCGTTTGAGCCTAGAAATAATTATAAAAAATTAAAATTTTTTTTGTCTCTAATATATTTTTATTCAAAACTTTTTAATCATATAGAAAACTTTTGTAGTGATTTTCAATAATTCACATATTTATCATATCACTAAGAGTAAAATTAATAATTTTTTTCTTTTTTATTTTTTCTCTTCTTTTCTATTTTATTTTATATACATATATAAACTATCTTTATATATATATATATATATATATATATATATATATATATAAAGTAAAGTAGGTCGGGGATCATGCAATCCCCGTCCTCGGTTGGCAGGCCGAAGAATAAAGTCCGTCCCTGCTTAACTCGGAGAATTCCGGCCCAATTGAGTCGGCCGGATCAGATTCCCAATTTAAGCGAGGAAATTGCCATCCCTATTTCTACCTAGTTTTATATTGATAGCTAGGGTATAAATTTTGTAAATTTCTCGGGCCTGAATCTCTTCGGCTCAAATCTCTTCGGCTCATGCACGTCTGCTAGGTAAATTACATCCCTCGAGGGGAGGAAGACCGAGAATGTGAAATTGGTGCTGTCGTAGGCATCAGTAGATACGTATCGGTAAACAATGCGCTGTGACGGAGAAAGGATGGCGATGTGCAACGAAGATGACGAAGAGTTCCGTCGGATGCAACTCGAAGTGGCCCTTGAAATCAAATCCCTCCGGCGCATTATCAGCGCTTATCTCAAGTATATGTTTTTTTTTTTGTAATTTATGTATATAGTCTTAGTTTCAATTTTGTTTCATATTCTGGTATACATAAAACAATTATTTGTTCGTAGCTCAATTTATGCTTGTAAACTTCAGCTTTTTATGAATCTCCAGGTAATTTCAATTTGAACTATTTGTATGTCCACAGCTATCCTGAGGCCGCAGAACGGGATGTCAGAAGATATGAGAGCTCGTTTCGAAGGCTGCCGGCATCTCACAAGGTTTGATTCCACTTTTCAAGAGTGGAAATTCACTTTCAAATTTTATGAGTTTTCAAATATTTTTATGAAAGTAAAAAGGGATGGTGTAAAGTTGTGTCCTTTGGTTCCAGTTGTCTTTTACATTTCAATGGATGAGATCAAAAATTTGTGTATAAAGTTCCATTTGTTTATAGAATTGCCATTTAATGGATCCGTTAGAATTTATTTGTGCTGCCTCTGATGATGATATTTACTACTTTAAGCTTAAATTTTTATGTTTAAAGTAATATTGTTTTTGGTGAGATTGAGGTGTTCATTTACTTTAGTAAAAGTTAACGTATCTTCTTGAAAACAATGATTGAGTTTTCCCTTTTTTTCTTCCTTTTAGAAAAAAACTGGCCTAGCTGATCAAATTATCAATTGAAGAAAGAGGATTAACCTTAGATTTTGTTCTGGTTGAATTTCTAGGGTGTGTCCATAGGCATTCTTTGATTAAAACAGAATAAAGTTGTGACAGAGAGATGAATTAGGATAGGAGGAGCCATGCTGTGATACTGCAGGAACAGTTTCAGTGAGGTTCTAACTTGATCCTTACCATTTGAATTCCTGTTGGAATGCAGTATTCTGGTCAGTGAGACAAGGATGCTAGCCATTAGGTTTGAAACCTAATACTGGGGAACATTATAGAATTTGGAGAAAGCTAATTAGATATTAGTTGTGACTCCTACCAAATCTCTAAGTTGTGGGATGTCTGGTAAAGCAGTAAGCAATCTTAAAACCCTGACTTGTTATTGCATGTGAAACCAAAGGGTGTCCTAATTTGGATTTCACTAACGTTTTAATCCTCATTCCTCTACAAAAGGGATATGTGAATTGTAAACTAGAAATTGTAATATCTTGGAAATCTCGTGTAAAAGTTAGACTTGTGATTATTGCTTTTTGGCTAGATGCAGTACTTGCAATTTCTTTTAGTACTTGTCTTCAAGAAATTATTTAAAATTATGTGGGAATGGTGACATTTTAAACAGTTTCTTTCTTCCTCTTTCCCCATTTCACTTTGGTGAATTAGTTTGCATTGTAGATCTAACATTCCTAGATTGTGTGATGCAAATGGTAACAAAAAATATGGAAAATTAGTCATTTTAGTCCCTTAACTTTTTTTTTTTTGTGGAGGGTTAGGTCCCTTTTCTTTATTTTCAACCAGTTAGATCCTTTAACAAATATTTTTTAATTGAAAAGGTCCTTTTGACCGTTACCGTTACTACCCCCGTCAAAAGGCAAGGGCAATTTTGGAACTTCATTTTTCAATTCATCACCCACGGATAGGAAAATTAGCCAATTTAGTCCCTTACATTTTTTTATTTTGGAGGGTTAGGTCCCTTTTCTTTATTTTCACCTAATTAGGTCCCTTAACTAATTTGTTTAGCTGAAAAGGTCCTTTTGACCATTACCATAAATTCCACCGTCAAATGGGAAAGGCATTTTCAGCACTTCACTTTTCTCCAAATGAGGAAAAATTTTATTGATTTTTTATTTTGGCATATTACCATTGTTTGGTTGCAGATTTTTCCTAAAAACAAATCATGCATTCGATTATTGAATTATGATGATTATTTCTAAAGTGACTTCTGATCAGAGCAAATTTAGAGAAAAATTATATATTTGTAAATTGCGAATTAAATATGCGATTATTATTATTATTATTTTTATTTTTATTATTATTATGACCATTAAATTATTAACATAAGAGAGAATTAATTTTTTTCTAAAGAATAGTGGGAAACAATTTGGAGATAAATCCAATTGAAACTGCCATGCGTTAAAAAACTGGAGTGGAATTTACGGTAATGGTCAAAAAGACCTTTTCAATTAAAAAAAAAGAAGTTAAGGTACCCAACTAGGTGAAAATAAAGAAAAGGAACCTAATCCTCCAAAACAAAAAATGTAAGGGACTAAATTGGCTAATTTTTCTATTCGTTGGTGGTGAGTTGAAAAGTGAAGTTCCATAATTACCCTTGCCTTTTGATGAGTGTAGTGACGGTAACGGTCGAAAGGACCTTTTTAGTTAAAAAATATTTGTTAAGAGACCTAACTAGTTGAAAATAAAGAAGAGGGATCTAACCCTCCAAAACAAAAAAGTTAAGGGACTAAAATAGCTAATTTTCCCAAAAAATATTAGGAAGATTAACTAGGGCAAAAACTGAATAACAATAGCTTAAAACACCATTGCCTAATTGTGATTGAACCTCCAAAATAAAACCAGAAATAAGGTATTTTAGCCCTGCAAATGAACAATAACAATGGCTTCTTGCTAGCCTCTCTGATACAACAACGTTGATGGATTATGTCTTTCACAGAAAAAGGCAAAAATTGGATTATCAGATATAGAATTTCTCAGATTCAAAGGGACGGGTAGGCATCGTGGGTTGACTCCGCAAGACCTAAGCCTTGAAGTTAGTTCGGAGCTATAGCTCTTTGTAGAGATTCTTCTCAAAGATAAGAGAAAAGTAAAACAACCATAAAGTGGGTGGGGACTTCTGTTTGTACATACCACCACGCTTGAAGGAGATATCTCTCACAGTCTCACTGCTTTGTTAGGAGTGGTACTCAACACCTCATGTTTTAGTTTGTGGATCACTGTGGAATGGATACCAGTTGGCTACATTAAAAGATTGGTGATATGTCTAAGCCTTGAGAGAGCTTCATAACACGCCTTTGAAGTTCTTTGTGCCTTTTTGGGCTCTTCGATAGTGAGGTGAGTTAAGCAATGTAACTTCTAATACAAGATCAATGTCCATTTCAGTAATTTGTTTGGTATCACATCTTTAAACTCATCACGATTCCTCTCAACTTCATTAAGAAATCCTGCTTTAGTTTGGAGGACATAGACACACCCAGTTTCTTTGCTATCTTCAGCAAAATCCATTGCTTTTAAAAGGGTGAGTGAAAATGCATTTTCTTACCTTTTAAACCATCATCATTTTTTTTCATCGGCTTTAACACAAGTATCTTCGACTTCTCTCCATCTTTGACAAGGAGCAAATATATATTCTTCACACCATCATGAATTGTACCTCGATCATGTTGCCTAGGTCGCCTCATAAGAATATGTCATGCATCCATAGGATCCATATCACAATAAACAGATTCTTTAAAGAACTACTTGAGGAATTAACCTCTTGAAGAAACAATCATCTTGTTCCTTTATTGAACCGAAGAATCTAATATGGTTGTGCGTATTTTTTAGTCTGCAACTGTAGTTGTACTTCATCTCGTGAGAAACTAGATTCTCACTGCTTCTGCCATCAAATTACAAGTTGCAAAATTTGCCACTAGCAGTGTTCTAGTCTGAAAGATTTTCTTGTGTAGCCAATTGTCATTGCTGGCTAGCGAAGAAAGTAATGATCTTTGCATGACTAATGCTTCTCCAAAGACATCACCTTCAGTCCCTTCTTCTATCACATCATTTCCGGCTCCCAGTTGCTGTTCTTAGTCCTCAAAAGTTGCAAAATTGTTTTCGTAATCAGCTTCCTTAGCAAGATTAACCGAGGCTTTAGCCCTTTTAGGCACTTGTTAGATTTGTGCCAACCACTGTTTCCCACTGATTATTAGGCTGTATTTAGGTTGTTTTTCCACTGTTATTTAGATAGAACAGCCGTCAGACCGGCTTTGCTATATGGTACGGAAAGTTGGGCAGCTAAAAGGTGTCATATTCAGAAACTGAAAGTAGCAGAGATACGTATGTTAAGGTGAATGTGCGGACATACTAGAAAGGATAAAGTAATGAATGAGATCATTCGGAAAAAAGTGAGAGTGGCATCTATTTAAGACAAAATGAGAGAAAACCGCTTGTGATGGTTTGGACATATACAAAGAAGACTGAGGGATGCCCCTGTTAGGAGAATTGAGGGATGGAGGCAAGATAGGTTTGATAGAGGTAGAAGCAGGCCTAAGAAGATGTAGATAGAGGTAATTCTTCAGCTTCCATATCACCATGAAATTATGAAATTTGTACTTGCACATCATACTCCTGGGAACTTTTAGATTACATACAATGCGATCTTCCCATCTTTGAGGTCTTTCATTTCGCTGTGCAAGCCTCTCATTTTCAGAACTTCTCTCATCACTAGAGTTTGAACTTCTCTCATCACTAGAAGTTAATCACTAGAAATTTTTGGGTCTATAAATAGAGAAGTTCTCTATTACCTATGGATGCTTTCTTCATTCAAATTAATAAGAGTCACAGAGAGTTTCTGTAATTTCTGGTTGTGTGATGCAACCAAACCCTAAGGAGTGACGCCATAAGGTCCTAGGTGTGGCGCCTAGGATTTCTCCTTCTTCTCTTAGTGTGTTGCTTCGTGTTTGTGATCAGTTTCTTTGCCTGATCACTGAATTTCCAGCAACTAAACTTGGCTGTTCTAGTTTTCAGAAATTACTTGGATTGCCTAAAGGCTGTCCTGAATCAGTTTGGTATCAGAGAAGGTTCTTGACTTTCTTTCCTTCGTAGAAGTTTTCATCCTCAGTAGTTAAGAGAGAGAGAGAGAAAAAAAACAAAAATCAGTTCTTCATCGAAGATCCAAATTTCCTTCTGCTGTCCCAAGAATCCCAATCCTATGGCGACTAGGAGTGGGAAAACTACCAGCCAAGGTACATGGACAAGGAACGTGAGGAGTTACTCTTCTATTTAACCATGGAGAGGGTTGATGCCTTGGAAGCCCAAGTCAAAGAACTAATGGCTTATCATGTTGGAACCAAGGGTACTGGAGCCATTAGTTCAGAAGCAGCCAACAGTGGAGCTAAGAGCAAAGGAAAAGATGTTGCGGATGTTGTAGATTCTCAAAATTCAGGTCCTTCACAGCCTGAAATTACTGAGCCTAGGGCTGTTCAACTCATGGCCAAGCCACACGGTACTCTTCTAGGTATTGCTCATGACATTCTTGAGGGTGGAAGGCATAGTAGTGGGGGACATTACGAAAAAAAGTGCAAATTGATGTTCTAGATTTTGATGGAAGAATTGACCCTCAGGCCTTTTGTGATCAGCTTGCTACACTAGCAAAGTTCTTTGATTGGTATGATATGTCTGATGAAAGGAAAGTTAGATATTCCATAATGAAACTTATCAGGCAAGCTCATATTTGGTGGACGGGTGAGGAGTATGATTTACAACTTGATGGTAATACACAGGTAACATGGGAAGAGCTGAAGTTGGAACTCAAACGAAAGTACCTGCCTTGATACCACCAACAAGACGTCTTTAATGAACTCACTAACTTGAGACAAGGAACTATGACCGTAGTTGAATACATGAATAAGTTCGAAGAGCTGAAGATTCGTTGCAAGGGTAGGGAGGATCCTCGGCACACTTTGTCTCGATTTAAACAAGGATTGAGACCAGAAATTCGTAACCAAATGATGACCTATCCTGTGAACACAGTAGATGAAGCATTCTAGTTTTCACAAAGGATTGAAAGAAGCTCAAAATAGACAGCTAGGAGGTTCCCTTTTCAAGTCGGGGAGACCGTTACAACTAGAAAACTCCCTTCTAATGCACAAGGCACTAAATCAGCAGCTACGTCTATAACAAGCCTAATAATGCTAGGAGTAAGGTTCCTATGGGAGAAACCAGGAGGCAAGATGCCAGCCATGAATGTTTCAGTTGTGGACAAAGGGGACATTATGCATGGGAATGCCCCAAGAAGAAAAATCTGCACATAGGAATATAATCCACTGGGGATGAAGAAGCTGAGGATAAAGAAGAAAAGGAATCTGATTACCTCGATGGAATAGTGGGCCTTGAAATTGATGATCTAGAAGAAGATGAGGACACATGTAATACCCCACTACCTACGTACCTAAATAAGGCGGGATGTCGTCTCGTTCAATGGACCAGGGGTCTTTATAACGAGGTACAAAAAGGAAAATGACTAGATAGGATAAAAACGATAATCGTATTACATCCGAAATCAAAACTTACAAGTTTGAAAATTTAGAAACTAACAATCGTCTTTCAGAAGAAATACAAAGCAAAATGAAATGAACTGAATGATCATCTCTTATTCCTTCAACCTGCTCAATAAAAGTACTCCCCTGAAAACATGATATAAAACAATGTGAGATTGGAATTTCAGTAAGTCCCGTGTGTGTGGATGTCACATTTAAACATTTCGTGCATGCAGGTTTACCAAAATCACAAAATATGTTTGCAAGTTAATTTTTGTCAAAAAAACAACCATCGGGTGGAGCAATGCTCACCATATTCGAAACAACTCTCAATAAATCATCTACTTATCAATATCATAGATTCATAAAGTAGGGATTAGTAATGATTCAATATTAATATCAAGGCAATATCATGACTACCATCATGATAGCTCCCAGTGTAACCGTTCAACACTGGGCAGTGTGTGATCCACCCACTAGGGTGAGATATTCCTCCATTTTTACACCCAACATACCGGTTGTCCAACTCGAAAAATAAAGTCTATATGGACCAACATGCTAGCTCAGACCGGCCTGATTAAGTAGTACTGTCGCCTCTTCAAGTTGAGTTCTTCTTGTGAAGGTGGCCTCCTACCAGAAGACTCTCTCTAACTCTCCAAGACTAGTCCCACTAGTCTACCCCCGCTGAGTACTCAACGCTCCTCATTTGGGGGCAGAATCATTTCCCTTGTTTTCACAATCATTGATTATCCTATCTTTGTAAAACGTGGTTTTTCACAACAAGCTTTCCAAAACGGTTTAGTGATAAAGGAAAAGAAACCAGTTTTAGTTTGAAAGTTGAGATTTGATAAAATCATTTGGAGTTTAAAATATCTACTCAATACAAGTATCAAAATTCCACAATATTCTTTCATCATGTTCAATCATCATGTCAATCATTATAGTGACACCATTCCAATACCATTGTACAAAAGACTTACTTAGATATTCTCAATAATCAACCAAGGCAATGCTTGATCTCTTTTTCACTTTCTTCCTTATCTAGAATCAATATTTCTATAATTAGAAACCAAATATGAATCCACTCATCTTTTTATGCATCATGAATCCCTCTGATCATATTATCTAATTCATCCATGGCATCTAGATGGATTAATGCATTAAGTCATCTCTATAGCCTCCCATGATCATGCATCTCATCATTATGCATGCATATATACAAATCAAACCATCTACATGATGACTTCCCTACTTAATTTCCATTAACTCCATATATTAACCCTAACTTCATCAAAAGATCTCATCTTTATTCAACATACAATAGATCTAGATCATCATAGCAATTTTTATATATGCCTAGTTCATTATATTACACCATCAAGCTCATCAATCTAATCAAATCATGCTTTCATGCTAGGCTTCATGCTTAATGTCCCCACCATATATTCAACCCTAATCTAAATCAGAGTTAAGCCTCAATTACCTCTTTGACGGTACAACAAGAGCAAAGGTGGCGCCTTTAGTGGTTGCTTGGGTTCGCTTGAGAGAGTCGATTGTTCCCTTTTGGCTTCCTTAGTTCAAAGGTCACGAGGGATAGGGGTAAATCAGTCCCTTTTGATCGAGATTTAGGAGAAGAAGATGAGAAGAATTGAAGAGGAGTTGATGAAGAGTTGAGGAGCTGGTTACCTTAGAGTTGGTTTTCAGCTTTGATGGAGTTTTGGTGCTGTTTTGGCCGAGATGTGGAGGAGGGTTGGCTGCTGGAGTTTCTGGGCAGTAGAGGGTGTTTAGGGTTTGTTTGAGACTGGTTTGATGAAGGGAATAGGTTAGGTTTAGGTGTTTTGATGTTTGGAAGAATTACACCTTGTTTTGGACTCTTGAACAAACAAAGGAAAAATGGAAGCTAAGGAAACCGGGGTTATCTTTATTGTGGTGATAAAGGAGTTGAAGAAGCCTGCTCCCCCAAATCATGCAACGAACTCTTCTGAATTGTCTAAGCTTCTTGCTGATTTCGCAGATGTGGCACCTGAGGATTTGCCTAAAGGACTTCCATCAATGTGAAATATTCAACATGCTATGGATTTTGTGCTTGGTTCACAACTTCCTAACTTACCAGCCTATCGTATGAGTCTAGCAGAACTTGCAGAACTCAAGAGACAAGTTGAGGAGTTGTTAGATAAGGGGTTGATTCGTTAAAGTTTGAGTCCATGTGCTGTTCCGGCTTTACTTACACCTAAAAAGGATGGAACGTGGAGGATGTGTTGTGATTGTCGAGCAATCAACAAGATAACTGCCAAATATAGATTTCCAATACCATGACTTGAAGACATGTTGGATGTGATGGGAGGATCAACTATCTACACTAAGATTGATCTCACAAAGGGATACTACCAACTCAGAATTTGGCCTGCAGATGAGTGGAAAACAACATTTAAGACAAAGGATGGCCTCTATGAGTGGTTAGTAATGCCATTCGATCTTACTAATGCCCCAAGCACTTTCATGAGATTTATGACACAAGTACTTCAACCATTTATTGGGCGTTTTCTTGTGGTTTATTTTGATGATATACTCATTTACAACAAGTCTAAGGGAGAACACATAGCTCATCTTGAGCAAGTTAGGAGAGTGCTTCGTCGTAAAAAGCTGTACATCAATTTGAGGAAGTGCAGTTTTATGTGTTCTAGTGTGATATTCTTGGGCTTTGTTGTCTCTGCTAGAGGGGTCGAAGTTGATCCAAGTAAGGTAAAAGCAATCCTAGATTGGCCATTACCCAAGACATTAAATAAAATGCGAAGTTTTCATGGACTTGCAACCTTCTATAGGAGATTTATTAGGAATTTCAGCACTATAGTGGCTCCAATAACTGACTGTTTGAAGGCTGGACAGTTTTCCCGGACTAGGGCAGCAACTAAAGCTTTTGAATTAATCAAGAAGCTTATGACTGAGACACCTGTTTTACACTTACCAGATTTTTTCAAGTTATTTGAGGTGGCTTGTGATGCTTCAAACGTTGGAATTCGAGGAGTACTTAGTCAAGAGGGTCACCCTATTACTTACTTCAGTGAAAAACTGAATGAAGCTAAACAGAAATATTCCAGCTACGACAAAGAGTTTTATGCAGTGGTTCAATCCATACGTGTAATACCCCATATTAGACCACCTTTAGTAAGTGGGGAAAAGTCATGCATGTCATATTGAGTTATACCACATTTTGATGATTTGAACTATTTTCATGAAAGTATTAATTTGTTGTTGCATGAATTAATTTGCTCTTGAAGTGGTTGTGGTAGTTGAGGTAGTTGAGTTTTATTTTATTGAAGGGGATTTATTAGAAAAAGGGATGGAGTAAGTGAGTAAGAATTAAAGGAATTTATTAGGAGAATTTTTGCCAAGAATTAATGTGGTTTAGTGGATAGAGCTTGGTGTGTGTTCTTTGGTGGGCTTGAGTTCGAATCCTAGCTATCTCAAAATTCTCTCATTTCTTTTATTTTCCATCTACCCTAATTTCCCTAGCCTTGGCCGAAATCTTTAAGGGTTTGGAGACCAATTTCCTAAGAATTGGGGGTGTACTTTAACTTGGAAATTACTTTATAAAATTAGTAAATTAAAATTTTGTTCCTAATATCCTATCATAATGCTGTAGAGAATTTTAAAGATTACTATATTAGATTTTTAAAAGCTGGATTTAAATGAGATGTTTGGGCATTGGATTGAGCAAGGGTTTCGAAATGTTGGGGAAAAAGGAAGGGGAAAATTCAGTAGCTATAAGGATTAGGAAACCAGAAATTTCCTTACCAAATAGCTCTTTAATTGGTGTTTAAAAAGTACTCAAATTAATGTAGGGGATTAATTAATATATTCCCTAAATAGATAACCTAATTCCTCTCTAGGGTTTTCTGGAAAACTCCCTCCTAGCAGCCGCCACATAGGATAAAGACAACTTACCTAAAACACTCCCAAAACCTAGCTAGGGTTGGCTAAGGAAACCCTAACCAATTAGGACTTGAATTTAGCCAAAAGAATACCAGAATTTCAGCTCCATTGCCTCCAGAATTTCGTCACTGTTCACACACACACTCTCATGAAATTTCCAGCCCAAAGCCTGCACCAAAAACCCCTCTAGCAGTCCAGCAAAAACAGCTACACAAAACCCTAATCTTTCCCCTCCTAATCTCGTCCAAGAGCAGCCAGGAGATCAGCTTCCTCACTCTCTTTTCCCTCCTACTTTCGGCCACCATAGCAACCAGAAACAATCACCAAAAACCTCCCAAACCCCTACTCAATCTCGTCCAAACCAAGGAGACAAAAGCTGTCACCTTTCCTTCTTGTGATCAAGAGACCCAAAGCAAGATCAAACTCTACTAAACCCTAAAACACCTCAGCCTAGCCTATTCTCTTCATCAAACCAGCCACCATCAAACCCTAAAACACCCTCTGCTGCTGCAGAATTCCAGCCGCCACTCTCTCCAAAGATTCCGTCCCTAGCAACCTCCAAGCATCTCCAAACTTGAAATCTAAAGCTAAGGTGAGTAACCCTTCAACCCTTTCAACTTGTATTCAATTAATCTTCCTCTTTTCTCCTAAAACTCGGTCATCAAGGGGGCTGATTCTTCTCTTCTATTGTTGGAAATTTCCGAACAAAGGTCCAAGAGCCACCAATCAACTCTTCCTTTCAAAGTAAATTCAAGCAACCACCAAAGGCGTCATCTTTGCTCTTAGTGTGTCCCGCCAAGAGGTATTTTTGGTCTCAATCTCTTTTGTCTTGCATAAGGTTGATTTTATGGTGGTATTATTATGCATGGAGTTAGCACGAAAAGCATAAATAGACTAGATTGATGAGTTCGAAAGAGCAATGGAATGAACGAGGCATGTATGGCTTGAACATGGTTAAATAATGCTATGATGACCTAGATCTATTGCATGGTGATTAAAGGTGAGACATTTTGAAGCAAATATGTTCATTATATGAGATTAAGGGTGGGCGAATATTAGAGGTCATGGCCTAGATGAGTTGATTTGATTTTAAGCATGCATAATGATGAGATGCATGATCATGGGAAGCTATAGAGACGATTTGATGAATTAATCCATCTAGATGCCATGGATGAATTAGATGAGTAATATGATCATAGAGATTCATGATGCATGATGATAGAGGGTTAATATTTGGATTCTAATTAGAGAATCATTGATTTTAGATAAGAGATTTGAAGTAAGGGGCGAACATTGCTGTGGTTGATTGCTGAGTATATTCAAGTAAGTCCCTGCATAACTGTTTTGATACAAGTTATATGTTTGTAAGCAATTTTTACAATGTTATTTGGAATTGATGTCAATATGATGTTTTGACACAAGGATTGGGCCTTGACGAAAAATGATGCGTTATACTGGATTGTTGTGATACTTGGATTGGAAATGTGGATGTTTTATTTTCAAAGCGAATTTACTAAATTTTATTTATTCAAACTCAAAAGCAATTTCTTACACTATTGTCAAACGATTTGAAAATGCCGTTACGAAAACCACATTTTGCAATCAAACTAATTAAGACTTTTGAAAAAGGGAAAATGATTCTGCCCCTAAATGGGGAGCGTTGAGTACTCAGTGGGGGTAGGCTAGTAGTACTAATTTCAAAGAGTAAGGGTGAGTCTTCTGGCAAGAGGCCACCCCCAAAAGATAAACTCAACTTGGAGAGGCGACAGTACTACTTAGTCAGGCCGGTCCGAGCTAGCATATTGGTCAATGTGGACATTGTTGATCCGGATTGGACAACTGGAATGTTGGGTGTAGAGATGGAGGAGTATCTCACCTAGTGGGTGAATTCCCCACTGCCCTTTGTTGAAAGAATACATTGAGAAGCTATCATGGTGGTAACCATGATATAGATTGTGTTACTATATCATTGAATCATTTGCTAATCCCTATTTAATGAATTATGATTGTGATGAAACAATGATTGATTGTGAACTGTTTTGGATTTATTGAGTAAAGCTCCTTTGTATAACTGTTATTGATGAGATTGACTTGCAAACACGATTTTGTGATTTGGATAAACCTACATACACGAAATGGTTTCAATTGACACTAGCACACACGGGACTTACTGAGATGTCAATCTCACACCTTTTATATCATGATTTCAGGGGATTGCTTATACTGAGTAGGGTGAAGCGTTCGGAGATGAACTCTAGTTATTTATTTATTTATGTTTTGAATTTATTTCAAGAGACGTTTGTTAGTTTTGATTTTTCAGACTTGTATAAGTTTTGCTTCCGAATGTAATGAAATTATTCCTTTAATTTTATTTAGCAGTTTTTTTTTTATTTGTACCTCGTTATAAAGACCCCGGGTCCTTTGGACGGGGCGACATCTTGCCCTATTTAAGTACCTAGGGTGTGGGGTGTTACAATACGTCATTGGCACCATTACTTGGTTTTAAAGGAGTTTGTGTTGTATTCTGACCATCAAGTACATAAATTCCCAGAAAAAGTTAAGTTTTAGGCATGGGAAATGGGTCTCATTTTTGCAGCAGTACACTTTTGTCATAAGGCATAAAGCTGGCACGGAAAATAAGGTAGCAGATGCCTTAAGTCGTGTGGAGCATGTTCTTACTTCAATGGCTGTTCAGGTTCCAGGTTTCGACTTAATTAAGTGAGACTATGTAGATTGTAAAGATTTCCAGGTCATTTACACTGACATAATGGCTGGACAGCAAGCTGATTATCCTGGTTTCACCGTGATTGACGGCTATCTCTTCAAGGGAACATGACTTTGTTTGCTAACACTTCCCTAAGGCAGCAAATGATATGGGAATTGCATAGTGGAGGTGCTGCTGGTCACTTTGGGCGTGAAAAGACAATTGCTATGATGGAAGATCATTTCTATTGGCCTAGTATAAAGAGAGATGTTGCAAAGACTGTTTCCCAATGTCGAGTGTGCCAACTAGGTAAAGGAAGAAAGCAAAACACTGGTCTCCACACACCTTTACCCATCCTACATGTGCCATGGCAAGATCTAAATATGGACTTTGTCCTAGGACTGCCAAAGACATTTCGAGGGCATGATTCAATTTTTGTGGTGGTTGATACGTTTTCTAAGATGGCTCACTTCTTAGCATGTTCTAAGACCAATAATGCAGTTCATATTGCAAGGATATTCTTTAAAGAAGTGGTGAGACTACATGGACTGCGACAAACTATTGTTTCTGATAGGGATGCGAAGTTTGTGAGTTACTTTTGGCGAACTTTGTGGGGTTTGCTGAATACAAGGCTGAAATTTTCGTCTAGTATGCATCCACAAACAGATGGCCAAACCAAAGTTGTTAACCATAGCCTTGGAAATCTGCTACGTTGTTTGGTTGGTGAGCATCTCTCTAATTGGGATTGTGTGCTACCCATGGCAGAATTTGCTTACAACAGTGCCATTAATAAGAGTACTGGACGTAGTCCTTTTGAGGTTGTGCTAGGAATGAATCCTCGGAAACCGATAGATTTAGTACCTCTACCTGTGCATGTTCGACCTAGTGTTGAAGCTGAAGCTTTCTCTAAGCATATTCTAGAGATTCATGATGATGTGCGACGTCGAATTGCTATGAGTAATGAAATGTACAAGGCACATGCTGATTTGAAGAGAAGATTTGCTGAATTTCAAGAAGGAGACTTGGTCATGGTAAGAATTCGACCAGAACATTATCCTAAGGGAGTTTAGAAGAAACTTCATGCTAAAAGTGCAGGACCGTACAAGATTTTGAAGAAAATCAGCTCTAATGCTTATGTTCTTGAGCTGCCATCTGACATAGGTATCAGTAATATCTTCAACACTGAAGATTTTATTGCATACGGCGTTGAGTTCTTTCAAGCTGGGGAGAATTGATAGAGACAAGTGGCAGCATCCAGTTAAAGTTTATAAGAGGAGGGGAAAAGATGATTCTAAAGGCCAAACCTTAATTTGGCACACCTTAGAAGATGGACAGCTCCTATGGGAGTAATGAGTCTTTCTTTTTCGTAATAAGTCTTTCCTTTAGATTGTTGTTTTATGAGTTTTAGACTTAAGAGTATTTCATATGGGAGTAAAGTTTAAATTTCTGTTTAGTAGGATTTCCTAAGGTTTAAATTTCTGTTTAGTGGGATTCCTAAATTGGCTGGTTTCCTAAGAAGTCTAGTCCTAGTTAGTTTAGAATTTTTTGGGTCTATAAATAGAGAAGTTCTCTATTACCTATGGATGCTTTCTTCATTCAAATTAATAAGAGTCACAGAGAGTTTCTGTAATTTCTAGTTGTGTGATGCAATCAAACCCTAAGGTGTGACGCCTTAAGGTCCTAGGTGTGACACCTAAGGTTTCTCTTTCTTCTCTTAGTGTGTTGCTACGTGTTTGTGATAAGTTTCTTTGCCTGACTACTGAATTTCCAGCAACTAAACTTGGCTGTTCTAGTTTTCAGAAATTACTTGGATTGCCTAAAGGCTGTCCTGCATCACCTTGCATGTTTGTAGTATACAATATTCGTTATTTACATTGAATCCTATTAATCATGGGAATCCCAGTAATTAAGCCCCCCTAAGCAATCCTTGGGGATGATTAATCTTTGATTATGATCAATCATAATCAACTATGTTATCATTCATATCAACATAATCTATTTGGAACAACAAAATCCATGCAAGGAAGAGCAAGAAATTCAAAAGGTTTCCCTGTTTTCCTTGAAATGAATCTCAACCTTAGGTTTATACTTGACCTTAGATTTCATCCTTCTGGTTTCTTGTTCATCAACTTCCATTTGTGGTTCTTCAACGTGCTTTGTACCTTATGAGACTCTTCAACGATGTGGTGTTGACAAGTGGAACTAGATACTTTATTGTAGGATCTTCTCTTGGTGAATCAGGATTTACAGTACATGCTTTGCTTAGTTTCTGATTTTCTGCTGAAGAGATAGAAGCTTCACCTTTTGATTTAGATCTTTGCTCTCTTGCTTAGCAAGAAATGCATCGATAGAAGCTTTGATGGAGTTGCTAGTAGTTTCCAAATAATCTATTTTGGAATTCAGCTCTTGCCTATGAGCTTCAAACCTTTTGAAAACATTTTTAATTGTGATGCAAGTTCTGAATTTTGGGCTGTTATGATTAAAGTAAGACGAAAAGACCAAGGTAGAGAAGGATCCTTTGGCTTTGATAAGAAACTAATGCAGCATTATTTTAGCTTGAATAATGCTTGATATGGTCTTGTGATAGAATTTTTAGAAGAGAGATGAGTTTAAATTTAGAAAAATAGAAGGAATTGGGGAAAGAAAGAACTGAGCAAAAGAATAGAAAGGAAAGAGGAAAACCTCACAACAAAAAGGCTCTTTTTCATTATTCAATTATTGTTTCCATCTAGAGCTGTTCCAATAATATATATATATATATATATTCATACATGCATATAAAGATCTTAAAAATGGGATTTATATGAAAAGCTGGATACTAAAGATGGGGAGAAAAATATGTATAGACTTGCTTGTTTTAGGGAGAAAAAGACCAGAGATATCGGCATGGTGAAATGTGTGAAGGACGATGACCATAGAGTTCTTGTTAAAGACAAGGAAATCAGGGAGAGATGTGGGTTCCTATTTTGACAGGTTACTTAATGGGGAATCAAGTTCAAGATGTGGGTGACTTTGTAATTCTGAAGGGAGAGGTTAACCGTGATTTTATTAGTCGAATTTAGAAGCATGAAGTTTGAGAGGCTCTTAAAATGATGAGACCGAAGAAGGAAGTGGTACCAAATGGTATATCGATTGAGGTTTGGAAGTGTTTAGGAGGGATAAGTGTTGTGTGGTTGACAAGTCTGTTTAACACGATATGCAGAGTTAATAAAATGCCTACAGAGTGAAGGAAGAGTATTTCAATTCTTTTGTACAAGAATAAAGGGGATGCTCAAGACTGCCAATTACCGCGGGATTAAACTCATGAGTCATACTATGAAGCTTTGGGAGAGAGTGATTGAACATTGTAAAGATTTTTCAGATGATTAGTTTGGTTTTATGCTTGGGCGTTCCGCAATGGAGGTAATTCATTTATTATGCCATATGATTGAATATTATAGAGAAAGAAAGAAGGGGCCTAGAGAAGTACTTTGGTTGGTGCTGATAAAGAAAGGTGTATCGCTGAAGTATGTTGCCCTTATTAAAGATATGTATGATGGAGCTATGCACAAGTATAAGAAGTTGCATCAGAGTAACTGCAGAGTTTCCTATTACTATCAAGGTATATCGAGGATTAGCGCTTAGTCCTTTTCTCTTCGTGACTGTTAGGGATGAGTTGACTTGTGCTATACAGGAGGCTGTGCCCTAGTGTATGTTATTTGTTGATGATATTGTTCTGATTGATTAGACTTGAGCTAGTGTAAATGCTAAATTGGAATTGCTGCGATAGACATTGGAATCTAAGTGCTTCAAAATCAGACGTATAGCTGAGCTTATGGACCAGAAATACATATCATAGTGTAACTTTGGATGGTAGGGATATTCTAATGGATGACTGCTTCCACTGCTTCCAATATTTGGGATTTATTTTTCAGAAAAATGGAGAGCTTGATGGTGATGCTGTGCACCATGTTAAGGATGGTTGGTTGAAATGGAGGAGTTCGACTGCTATTCTGTGTGGATGTAATGTGCCTTTGAACCTAAAGGGAAAGTTCTATAGAACAACCGTAAGATTTGTTTTGCTATATGGTATGGAATTTTAGGTAGCTAAAAGGTGTCATATTTAGAAAATGAAGGTAGTTGAGATGCGTAGTTTACAGTGGATGTGCGGGTATATTAAAAAGGACAGAGTAATGAATGAGATCATTTAAGCAAAAGTGGGAGTAGCATCCATTGAAGACAAGATGAAAGAATACCGCTTGCGTTGGTTTAGACATATATAGAGAAGATTGAGGGATGCCCTTGTTAGGAGAATTGAGGGATGCCCTTGAGGGGGGAATGGGGGCATGATGGATTGGATAGAGGTAAAGATAGGCCTAAAAAGATATAGAGATGATTAGAAGAGATATGTCTCTGTTGGATTTGGATTAGAGTATGATAGTAGATAGAAAGAAGTGGAAGGAGAGGGTTCATATAGATGACCTGACGTAATCTTGTATTAGTTCATGTAACTGATCCCAAGTTTTTTTCGACTAAGACTTAGTTGTTATTGTTGTGTATAAAGATCTTAAAAAGGTTTCATCATTAACCAACTTGAATCCTAAGAAACTTAAAGATTGGAATGTTTGACCAAAACGTACTGTCGTTTGACTTGTAGTTTCACTAATTTAATGCAAATTGGAAATTACTAAAACAACCTAACAGCCTAGACACTAAACCCCAGACTATATCAAACAATAAACAAATAACAAATTAAGCCTTAGTCCCAAGTAACTTGTGGTCGACTACATAAACCTAGACTAGATAAACAAACTTAAAACTATTAAAAGACTTGATATTTGTTACGGGCAACTAAATTTTGTTAAACTCTAATATGGTAAGTGATCTCCAAATACACTCTCTCTTGTCTTTGCATTCGACATCAGGAAGGCAAGAATCAGATTTTTGAACTTTATCATTTCTTACTGCAATCATATATATTTTATAGAAAATAAAATCAAAGATTTTCTGTTGCATCATAATAAGGGGATTCATTGCTTCATATAATCAGATTTTTTTTTAATGATATTTAACTGTGTATCTTTGCCAACAAAACATTGGTTCTTCAGAAAGAAGATGATGAAAGCATTACTTAGAACTCGTAATATATTACAGCTGTTGGGTGCAAAGTTAGCAGCACCTCGGTGCTCATAAAAACTTGAATATATTTCTAAATTTCAGGTAACATGACAGCACATCTTTTATTTTTTATTTTTTTAAATAACTGCATCACATTGAAGAATCTGTTGTAGTTTGCCTTTCTTAGGCTAATGTGTTTTGTGTCCTTTTTCATCTTTTGTTTTAATGTAGAAAGCTCTTCTTTTCAGCTTATCTTCCAAGTTTGTGTTTGCATATACTGCAAATAAACAACTGTGTGTTGTCTAAATTATTTGGTTGAAAAAAGGTGTGAGAGAAAGGAGCCTCAAGCTGATTCAGTCCTTCCTATTATAGAACAAATTTAGTATAACATTCTGTCAGCATACCATCATTGCAAGATCTCATAATCTAAACTATACTATGATGCGACTTTCATCTTGTTTAGTTGAGCTACATTCATGTCAAATGCTGGAATCTTCTAATTTTATTTTTGCTTTTTGCAGGCATTACTATCCCATCTTCCTTTGAAATTTCAGAAGCTTAGATGGTATGCTCATTGTATCATGTTTTTGTTGTTGCATACATATGTTTGATTTCAATTTTATGGTCTCCTTTCTCTTATTACGGGTCTTCTCCTCTGGCATCATGAATCCTGGCATATATTATCTCATAACATCTTATATACTGCTATAGTTGCCAATTTTAATTGCTTCTTTACTTGTAATTATTTTTGGAGTTGTGGGTTCAAAATTAGATTGGTTGTGTTTAATGTCGAAAATTTTTCTACCTCCATTACTGAATGAATGCCCTTATCTTATATTTGATTTGCGCTAAATTGATGTCTACTTTCTTAAAATAAACATGCTTTTCGGTCTATATTTTCGCTATTATCCCCTACTTGAAAATAAAGGATGAATTTGAGACTATTATGGGTGCTATAGTAATTGATTCTGTGTTGAAGGGGTAAAATTTAATGGTCAAACTCTTGTAAATAATTCTAAAACTAGTGCATTCTTACCGGAAATAAGAACACCGTAGTGGGAGTGCTATGAAAAATGGACATCCTGGCAAGCCAAAGAATGAAATCTAGATCCACCCAGTAACATGTCCAAATAGAGGATCAATTTCTAACTTCCACTAATGGCTTCTAAAGAAGAAAACGAAATTTTTTAGTTGCATGGAATACTTTTTGACATTTTGGAATGAGGAGGCTCTTCAAAGTCATGCATGGAATGAATTCATGGAAGAAGGAAACTTCTTCCATGGACATAAGACATATATCCATGGAAGAAGGAAACTTGAGATGTTTTTTTTTCTTGGTCTCAATGAATCATCTAGGAAGAAACTAGTCTCATTTTATGGAGAATGAATTCATCCAAGGTTGCTCCAAGTCAGCCGAGGTTCCAACAGATTTGGAAGATTTATTGGAGTTGAGATTCTTCAAGGCAAATCTAAATATGGAGTCATCATACTAGAATTTTCTGTAAGAGGCAGATTGTGCAGATGTTGCTTATTTGATGGAAAAGTTTAGTCATGAAGGCCTGTAGCTGAGCAAGAACCAAAGTGGAGCTGAGTCTTTTTTGTTCTTATTCTGAGGTTTAGCTATTCCATCTTGGCCTATGAAGCATTTAGTTGTAAGAGTCCTTTCCAAGAGTTCATCGAGGGACATTGAAGTAAACTTTGACTTAGGAAGAGAGAAATGGCATTTTTGGTATGGATGCCTGGTAGGTCATTATGGCTTTGGAGAAGTTTCAAGAAGATTAGCAGTGCAAAGGTTAATTCAAAGTGGGGATTCTCTATAGGTGAGAAAGTGGTGGACATGAATGGGATGCATTTTCTATTTGAGTTCCTTTCCTCAGATGAAGCACAGAGAATCAGACTAGGACAGTGGCAGTTCGAAGGTATGGATTTATTTGCTGATTGGTGTCTGCTGGTTGCTATAGAATAGGGTTCAACCTAAACCTACTTGGATCTGATTGTTGGAATTGCCACTTCAATTTTAGTATGAGAAATCCTCTAGAGCTATATGGAATTTTTGTGGTGGTTTTCTTTTGCTTGATGAAGAGACTGCAAATCTAATCTTTGATAGGCATGTTTGATAGTTGAAGTCTTCAAATAAGGATATACTAGCAACTGGTGGGGTTAAAACACGACTGGTGATATAAAATCCCAATTTGAGCGGAGTCTGATTCATGGTTTGAGTGTTTAGAGAATGGTGAAGATAGGATTGCTGAGAAGAAGTGGAGGAATGGTGCACAAGTGGGTGTGATGATGGTTGGAAAAGAAAGCAAATGTGAGAATAGACAAGGGGTGCGCATAAGAAATTCAAAGATATTGTTGAGTTTCCTATTGATGCACATGACAGTAAGGAATTTTAGAGTAAGTGTCAAATTTAGTTCATTAGCTATTATGTTTCTCTTAAACAGGCCAAGAACTTGTCTTACCATCTTTTTCATCCAACAACGATTTTTATGCACCTTTTGGTTCCAACCACTCCATGGCGGAATTTGATGAAATTTAACATGTGTTGGTCATGTGGGGCTGTTGTGAAAGGTAAAAATGTCATATTTCCTCTTCCCCTCTATTACAAAACCCCAACCCAATTTGTTTTCTTTACTAATAGTGATCTCCAAGCTGGGAAAAAGATTCTGATTTACTTACCAATCAAAGAGCCTCTAGCGAGTTCTCTCTGCTGTCTAGAAAAGCAGCTGATTCTATTCCATTTTCATTATCAAAACTTCCTTATCTTCTTGACTTCTTTTCCTTCTCCAAAGATTCCACTCATGCGGGAGCCATGAAAGATTCTCTTAGATACTGTGAATTCCAACAAGTAAATGGGGAAACTATGGTCTGTGCAATCTCCATATAATTGATGCCGGACTTAGCTAGTGACATCTTTTGAATTGATACTCAATTGAAAAGTTCTAACCACAAACCACCTCACAAAGTTATCTAACCTTTTGCAAAACTGTACAATCACATAGGAACCAAAAGAAATCTCAGCTCCAAAGGTGGTAGCTTGCCACACACTGCCTTATCCTTATACAGTTCTCTACTGCCACATTCAGAAAAGTAATAACAAGCTGTGCAAGGTTTCTCTTCTTAGTGATAATGGAGCAAAAGTGGATGTTTCTATATGTCACATGGATACTTCAAAATGGGATCCTAATCATATGGCATTTCAAGAGCTAAAAATAGAACCTGGAAGGTCTCCCACCTGCCACTTTTTCCCAGAAGATAATCTTGTCTGGGGTGAATATTCTTATGTTCCTAAAAAATTCAGTGTATTGTATAATTAGGAGTGTCAATAGATGTTATAATATAATTTCCTGTAATCTAGCCATCTTCAAAACCAGCAAAGTTTCATTTGTTTCATCGCCTTTTGTTCTTTATCCATGTTTACGAAGCTAAATTTGAATATCTAAAGCTTTCACTAATATTTCATTGATTAGAAATGGCAAATTTGGGTTGGGTTTTGCAGAAGAGGGGAAGAGGGAAGATGACATTTGTACTCTTCGTAACAACCGCATGTGACAGACTAGTGATAAATTCCTGAAGATTTTGCCATGTAAAGGGTGGTTGAGATCAAAAGTTACACAAAAAAATAGTAGATGAAAAGGGAAGAAAAAAAATGTTTTTTGACCTATTTTAAAACAAACAAATTAGTTAATATACTAAATTTGCCAATTACTGGATTTTTTAAGATGGGATGTGGCTGTTGTTAAGAAGGCCTGGTTAATTCATAAGTATTACAAATCGCCTGGAATCCTCTTTAATCCCAAAAACCACTTTGAAAAGAATAGGTTCATCACAATATGCTTCAAAACCTACACCTTTACACAATCACGAATTTCTCTCAGCAAGCATGAAATCGAATATAGTATATTACTTTAATCCCAACAGCACATATGACTCCAAAGGTTGGAGAGTTCCCCTATAATCATGAATCAAATTTCCACTATTTGTGCAATGGGAAGCAGTTGATTCAGGTGGATTCCAGAAACATACTCCAGCATCTATGTAGGAGAACATTGAGTACCCAAATTGCTGAACATCAGAACAATGCGGAAGAACAACATTTAGAGGAAAAATGTCAAAAGTTCCTTTGGAAGCTACTGCCAGTAGAATTCTACAAACCAACCAACCATAGACTTGTCTAGCAGCAAAGATACAAGCTCCCGTGTGCCAGAAGAATGAAGAGCATCTATTTGATCTACCATGGCTTGCCTTCATCTAGGATGAGACAGCGCTTCCTGAACAGGTTTAGGTATAGAAACAGAAGATGAGGAAGAAACAAAGACTTGTCTGGAGGCCTTAGAACTGCAGTTGCTGGAGGAGACAACTTTAGTGGATTCGAGGAAGATTTTTCTGGAGTAGAAACTTCTGGAAGTGGAGAATGAAGTAAAGGAACTGTGTCAAAGCAAGGCCAGACTTCAGTGCGGGGAACACCAATGATGTGACTTGATTTTGGAGAGAAGAATGAGGTTGATTTGAAGAATGTGACATTGACGGAGATGAGAAATCTATGTAACGTAGGAGAATAGCATTTATACCCTTCTTGAAGACAAGAATACCCCAAGAAAACACATTTAAGAGACTTGGGAAATAATTTATCTTTTCCTTGTCTGGTATCCCGTACAAAACAAATAACCCATTTATAAGGCTCATCGTGTGGGAAAAGAAGAGAATGGGCAACTTTAGACTGGATTGAAGATGGCATGAGATTGATTAGATAGCAGGCTGCAAAAACTGCATCACTCCAAAAATGAATTAGGATCTTGTGTTGTATTGTCATGGTGCGAGGTGTTTCAATAAGATGCCCATCCTTTTTTCCCCTCCCTCTCAGTAACCCCATTTTGTAAAGGTGTATGAGGACATGAGGACTGATGGAGGATACCATTCGAAGCTAGAAAAGAAGATTGATGTTCAGAAAAATATTCACCTGCATTATCACTTTGTAGGATTTTAACAGATGCAAATTGAATTTTCACCTTAGCACAAAAATTATGAAGTGCTGAAAACAATTCAGACTGAGCCAAGTGCATCTAGAGAAAATATCTATGAAAGTGACAATATCGAAATCCCAAAAACAAAGTTGGCATGACTTGGACCCCAAACATCAGTATGAGCTAGATAAATGGGAGATGCAGTATGTTTATTGACTCTGGGTAGATACGACGCTCAAGAATGTTTCTCGAGTTGACTTGCCTTGCATTCCAAGGAACTTAATATAGGTAGATTAGGAATTAGTTGACGTGATTTGGGAAGACTGGGATGACCATATCAACTGCACAAGAAAGACGAAGAATCAATGACAGAAAGGCAAGCTACCCAAGATATTAGAAGGACAAGGTGGTAAAGCCTTTGTGATTCACGCTCAGTGCCAACTGTTAAGCCCCGTTCTTGCACCACAACAGAATCAGAAGAAAAGGTGGTAGACCAATTCAAAAATTGAGCTAGTTGTGATTGATGGAAATCAGATTAAAGGGACAATCTGGTGTATAAAGAGCAGGGGATAATGGCCTAGAAGGAAGGGTTGTAGCAGTGTCAATTCCAATAGCGTTGTGTTTATATACATCTCCAAAAATGACTGACAGTAAAAATTTAGATGAAGTAATACTTGTAAAATGGGCTGGATTACTAGAAATGTGTTCAGAAGCACCTGAACAAAAAATCCATTGGTGTTTGCTTTATTGGATTCTTAGGACTTTAGAAACTCTTCAACTTTAGCAAGAGCACTATTGGATGTCATTGTCTGGGACACGAACTGATTGGAATGAACTTTGATCTCCAAGAATAAATTGAAGATAGATTGGAATGAACTTCAATCATATATCTGAATGGGTAGAAAATAGGTAGACCAGAATGAACTTCGGTCTCAGAAGGAAATTCAAACATGGACAAAATGGAATGAACTTTCGTATGTTGGAGTTACTTGAATGGAATTAGAACTCTCTCCCCTAGCTCTGATACCATTTAGAGAATAAATTAGAGAGAGAAGAATGTTGGAGAATGCTTGAAAGCAATGTCTCTCAGCTCTTGTGTTTTTATTTCATTAGTTATGGAATCCCACTAATTAAGCCCTACAATCTAGTTTATAAAATCAGTCTTTGATTATGATCAACTATCACACAATCAGCAATCCTGTAAACTGAAAACATGCTCTGGTCATGAACATGAAAGTCAATCAGTCTTTGGCTGTATAAGGATGGATATACTCTGGGCAAATTTTGTGGGTGCATCAATTATTCTTGTGTTCTGGTGTCCCCCCCACCCCGCCTCCTCCCACCCCCAAGGGTAACATCTTAAACTTATTGGTTCCAGCCAGTCTTGCACGGTATATCATTTTTGTGATAGGAACTTTTAATTTTTGTCATTGTGGAAACGAGTGACATGCAAGTAGGGGCGGCAATATTGAACACGACACACCAACACGACACGAAAACGACACGGTTATAGCGGGTTAGGGTTGGGGTTTCGCGGGTTCGGGTCGAAACAGGTCAACCCGTTTAACTTTAAATGTGTACAGGTCATAAACGGGTTCAACCCGGTTTAACCCGTTTCAACCCACGAACCCGTTTAATTTTTTTAATATTTATATTTAATACTTTTTGTAATACCCTACAAATTTTATTATAAAAAATTAGATAATTTAATTTTTTACATGAATTAATTGAATTAAATTTTATTATATGAATTAATTGTATTGTTTGTGTGTCTATTTTGTTTAATTATATGAGACCTCTTAAGAAAAATAAATGATGTTAACGTAGCTATTTACTTGATATATAGTAAATGAATCATTCTTAATTAATTATTATTTAGTGTTTATAATAATAATATTATTACAATGACTTTTAGTTAGAGAAAATAATTTTTTGAACAATCTAATTTTATTGCAAAACTACATTTGTTCCGATTTTTAAAATTAAATCTTATGAATTTATTAAGATCTCTAAATATTGAGTGGGATGGTTTGTTATTTTATTGGGTTTTTATGACTTTATGGGTTGTTTTATTAGTTTTTTTTTTAATTTTATATGATTTAATTTAATTTTGTAAAATTTTTTGTGTAATGGTGCACAGATTGGTAGGTTTAGTAAGTATTCGGATTGACTAATTTAATAATTATCTATTTAATTTTTGTGTCTAATTGTGTCAACTCGTTTTATAACACGAACACGACACGAGAATAAACGGGTTGACACGACACGACACGTTTATTAAACGGGTCGTGTTCGGGTTGGCCTGTCGAGTGTAATTATCTCAAGTTGACACGACCCGCCAACCCGAACACGACACGATTGCCACCCTTACATGCAAGTAAATAAGATCTGTGTGTGACCTAATATCATCTTTTGTGATTTTGAAAATTATACTATTTTAGCACCAGTGCGTATTCAAAATTTTTTGTCATAACTAAAATGCTTATATCAATCAGTTTCTCCTTTCTGATTCAAAGATTGTCAGCAGGTGTATCTCAGAAAATTCAAATTTCATATTCCAGATGCTCAAGGTAATCAGTTCCTACTTTGACTGCTAGGCTTCTTTAGCTGTTCCTTATTTACTCTGGGTTGTTAAAACATTGCCTTTGTAGGTTTGTATTTAAGATATTTGGAAATCTCTTTTGGACCCACATAATTGTCTTAGAGACTGCTTTCATTGTTTGGCAGGCATTTGAGCCCCCACTTGATATGAGCCAGGACGTTGATATTGATGAAAATGAATCCCTGGGCAAATTTTCAGGTTATCAACCCTTTGATGGAGAAAGAAACCTTGGCTCTTGTGAGCATGCCTCTGCAAATACAGTAGTTCCTAATCCAGAAACTGATGGGCATAAGTCTGGCAACACAACTTGCAGGTCTTCAAAAGTAATGTCAATGAATGAGCTCTCAATGGCATTTTTCCTCTTTTGATGGGTGTGCAGTCTTTGGTTCATTCTATTACCATCACTTTCACCATTTCTTTCATTTTCATTACGAGATTTGACTGTAGATAACAACAGGAGAACAGGATTGAACGCTTGAATAAGTTCAATGCTGGGAGCTGCTTTATTGGCTCAGAGTACCAGGCAGATGATGCTTGTGTTGAAAATCAGGAAATGTTATCTTCTAATGTCGATTGCAATGGACATGTAAGGTCTCAATCTGAAAATTTACTGGAGCACCATCTCATTAAGAAAACCCCCTAGAGATTCTTCTGTGCTGAATATTCTCTAGATTAGCCTTTTGTTAAAGTCAAATTCATTCTGGCTATGTTGATTAATTATAGAAGACTGTCTTCTGGGATTGTAGCTAAGCAGGATTTCATAGTAATCTGGAATCTCTGGAAATTGTCTTAAATCTCTTCCTGTTCTGTTTTTGTGTGTCTTGTAATGGCAGTTGAAACAAGAATTTAAAAGGGAAAAAGAAGCTTCTGAGTACATAGTTTGTTCTCCTCTCTTCTGTCCCCTCCCTCCCTTGCTTAACAGATGACTCTATTGCTCCTTTGACTCTCATCCCTCTTTGTACATGTTTTAAATCAAGAGTTATTCAGCATGCATGCTGATCATTACAAGATCATTGTTCTGTTTATTATTCATTGCAGGTTACACTATCTGCACCTGAGTGGTTGGATCCTTCGTTGCAGTTGCATGTTCCATTGGTAGATGTAGACAAGGTACTTCATTGTTTTCCATGGATAAAAGTATCATGTCATTAAGAAACCTAAATTGCTAAATTTTCAGCCCCTTTTACAGCATTCATGTCACATTTTAATATAGGATAGTTTCCATCCTCATGCATTTAAAGGTATAATATTTAAGCTTTCAGTAGGAGAATGATATTGTTGGGTTAACTTAAAATGATACTTTTGTAGTTCTTTGTGTCACTTAAAACAATCCCCACCCCCCACCCCCCAAAAAGGAGAAAAAAAATGGTTTAAGGTTTTCCTGAAGTTTGTATTTATTGAAGCATGTAAATGATGCGAATTCTGAAGTTAAGGATATGGTAAGTTGTGCAATCTGTGTAGGACACACTAGAATTTATGGGTAAGGGATGTACCTCTGTTTTTTTCCTTGTGGGCTTTGTGCTACAATTCTTAATACACTATTTACAGTGGGGAGCAATGGCCATACTTCAAACCATATCGCATACTAAATGAATCAGTGCCTAACAAAAGCATGTGTCTCTGAATACATCTTGACGTACTGAGGTTTTCTGCATCTCAGTACTCTATTTCCTTTCCTCTCTTCTTTCTGCTAGCTTCATCAATCTAGTGCACCTTTCCATGTCTTGTGTCTCTGTTTTGCATCTTATCAGCATTTGTCTGGTTAGATATATTTTACTAATATTGTCAAATCTTTTTTCAGGTTCGATGTATTATTAGGAATATTGTACGAGATTGGGCGACTGAGGTATTCATTAACTACTTGTCTTTCTTCTTTTCTTCAAGGTATCTCAATGAGGCTGAGCATTCAATATTATTGTGAATGTTGGATTGGGGAGGGGAGCCTTCGATAGGAAGATAGAGAGAAAAAAGAAAGGGGGGGGGGTTATGGAATTGAAACATTCACATTATATTATTTCTGTGTCTAAATCATACAGGGGAAAAGTGAACGTGACCAGTGCTATGAGCCCATCCTTCAACAACTTGATGGTCTATTTCCCAATCGCTGTAAAGAGAGGTATGTTTCTCTCCTTCTCAACTTTCTCCATTGTGTAGTCTAGATTTTGGCATCTAGTGCTAGTTCACCTTGTTTCAATGTTGATGCTGGATAGGATTTCTCTTCATTTCACAGGCCTTCACTGAACTAAATTATTGTTTTCTAATTGTGCATACTCAAACTATTCCTTTTGTTTTATAGTCCACCTGCTTGTTTAGTTCCTGGTGCTGGACTTGGGAGACTGGCTCTAGAAATTTCACGTATTGGTGTGTTTCTGTATCCAAAATTTTCCTGCAACATGTTATAATGTTTCCTTAACACCCCACCTGATGTTTTTCTTTGTATCATACAGGGTTTATATGCCAAGGAAATGAATTTTCATATTACATGATGATCTGTTCAAGTTTTATCCTTAACCAGTAAGAGAATTACCTGCTCTCCTGTTAAAACTCAATATTTTTTCGTGGGTGTGGAGATTTTAACCCTGATGTTTGGGTATTCTTCTTTTGATTTTAGTACTCAGACTGCTAATGAGTGGACAATTTATCCTTGGATACACAGCAACTGCAATTCACTTTCAGACAGTGACCAACTTCGCCCTGTTTCAATTCCAGACATTCATCCAGCTAGGTGTGCTCATTAATCTGAAAGCACATTTTGTGTATATTTATTTATTTATTTATTTTTAAAGTTTTGGTTTGCCATGTGAATTGTTATCATCTTTATGCCCCAAAAACACGGTCTTTGATGATTGCATTTTTGAATGAATTGTTTCTTTAGTTAATGATCGATTACTTTAGAACAAAAAGGTTGGCTTGATTTTCCTTTGATTAACTGGATTTCTAAGTTTTTAGATATATCATATCTATGACCTTTATTTGGTTTCCATGAAGTTTCTGATGTTAGCAGAGAAGTGCAATAACTTTTAGTATTGCTTTACCCATTTTGAACTTAGAATATCTGAAATTATATCATGCATTATCACGTGCTTATTTACTTAGATTTTTTTAAAAATTTTTTTTAACTCCTTGGAAAACAGTGCAGGGACTACTGAAGGTTTTTCAATGTGTGGTGGTGATTTCGTTGAAGTATACAGTGATCCAAGCCAAGAAGGTAGGAGAAAAAGCACATGATTATGTCAGTCTATTCTTTTGAAAGCAATGTCCAAGAGCATTAGTTGATGAAATACATCTAACAACCATGTGATTTCGCTTCAACATACAGTTATTCATTAGGACCGTTCTGCTAGTTTCTGTGCTGTAGGATAATCCATCTAAACCTATAACTTGCAACTAATTCTGTGGAACGCTTGAACTATGATTGTTCAAGAGAGTGTAATATATGTCTCTTCTGGTTGTAAATGGAAGTGGGATGGTGAGAGGGATGAGCAGATCATCTTAATATTTTTTAAAGCCATTCCTTCCCACGCATTACTTTCTGTTCTGAGGGCTGAAAAATGTTTTCAGAGTTGCTCTAATGCTATAGCTTGTGTAACAAGCTGTGAGAGTTGCCTGACTTGTTCTTGCAGCTCTTAAACCTCAAAAGTGACATATCCACCTCTATGGCCTCAATTTCCTCTTCCACCTCTTGCAGTTATGAACCCACAAGATAGAACTTGCTCTACTGCCAATTTGATCCAAAGAAAACAGTAGTAAAATTGACAGCTAAAGGCTAAAACTCTGGAACAAGAGCTTAAACGTCTTTAACTGAGATATCCATAGGAAAATTAACTGTTAAAGGCTAAAACTCTAGAACTAGAACTTAAACACCTTTGCATAACTGAGATAGCCACAAGATAATAAAAGTAGCTCTAGAAAAAGACACTATTTGAACTGAAAATGAACAGTAACAGCAACATGGTGTCAGGCCTGGAAATGAACAGTAACAACTTCTTGCCAGCCTCTTACATCTACATCAGCGATAGAGGGATTGTTAGGTTCTGCGGTGTCAACTTCTCAATACCCAAGCCTCCAAATCTTCAAAATCGTACCTGGTTTTGGGCTATTGCTCACAGCCGAGATTTCTCCCAGAAGACAAAGCCAAAAGACTAATATAAAGTGGCTGGAAACTTCTATTTGTGTCAACCACGGAGCTTCTAAGAGAGACTAGTTCTTATTTGCTTAAAACCCCTCCTAAAACCACTTATCCTTTAAATGCCCCAACAAAAGTAGCTTTTGTTACAAAACTGCCTGTTGACATTACTTAGTGACCACATTGCAAACTAGCTCGACCCAAGATGACCCCAAAGCTAAAATTACAAAAATACCCCTAACACTCAGAACTGGCAAGAGGGGAAAAAAATGTTTCAGCTTGTTTTAATTCTTGATATTGACAGCTTAGATCTTCCTTTTAATATCCCCTTGGAAAACCTGTAAAGCCTTTGAGGCTTCCTTTTGCTGCTTGTGGTATGATTTTGTGTTTCTTGGATGTTGCCTTTCTGCTTATATTTTGCAGGAGCATGGGATGCAGTGGTAACTTGCTTCTTCCTTGACACTGCACATAATATTGTTGAATACATCGAAATCATTTCAAGAATTCTGAAGGAAGGAGGGGTAAATAATTTCAACTGATTTCTTGTTTTATGGCTTTTCATTAGTTCTGATTAGTTACATAATTCAATTGCTGTTCAGGTTTGGATAAATCTTGGGCCCTTACTTTATCACTTTGCAGATATGTATGGTCATGAGGATGTAAGCCCTCTCGTTGAGAGTAAATATACTTGTGTTGGTTGTAATGCATTTCTTGTATTTTGACCTTCTATTTTTGTCTCAGGAAATGTCAATTGAGATAAGTTTGGAAGATGTGAAAAATGTTGCTCTTCATTATGGATTTGAATTGGAGGTAATCCTTTTTTTTTTTCCCAATAAGATCATGTACTTTTTCACTTCGGCTGTGATTTCCACTCATTAAGTTTGAAAAACAGAAATGCTCCAACATTGAGACAACCTATACAACCAATCCTAGATCTATGATGCAAGTAAGCTTATTCTACATCTTATAGTTTAATGACATGCACACGTAGTTATTTTTTGTACACGAGAAGTATTTAGTTTATGTATTTCCTTCTCATTCCCTATTTCTTTATGGTTGTTGATTTTGTCATATTTTCTCTAGTTTAAATTTTTTGGTGCTTATAGAATTTTTTTTTCAAGTTAGAAGGGATTGTTTACATAGAGTGTACAGGGTTTGTGCTGCCTTATTAGTATACATTTAAAGAATATTACAACACTGTTCCTTATACGCAAAGGAAAAAATAGGAAAAAACTTATATGGTTCCTGCTGACAAGAGAGTAGCCATAGATCTGGGCAATTATAGTCTTCCGAGGGTCTCAGTTCAGTTTTCCTCTGGCAATCTGATTTGAAGACTGCTCCAATTCAGTATTAGCTCATAGACATCATTAAAATATTGCCAATACTATTATTGTATGAGTTATTGTTACTACGAGAATTGCCACAAGTCAGGCCTGCTATAGTTTTCTTGAGGTCGGTGTTTAATATTCTTTAGGCAATCTGACTTCAAGACAGCTCAAATTTGATATCTGGCTTCATTCACGCATTACCATGACTTCACATAGAAGAAATCTTCTTTGCTGAACCAGTGATTCATAACAACTCCTCCGGCTGTTTGAGAACTTCATTCAAAGAATGCTGTACCATCAGTGACTGAGGCAGGACCCTGTTGAAGTTAGTGTGGGATAATTTTGCTTAGCTTCATGGAGGAAACAAATCCCTCTACTAATTTATTTATGACCCTCATTTCCCTCCAAGCAAACAAAGTAAATCAATATCTCTCCCTCTTTTCCTCCATTTTTTTTTTCACTCCAACCAAACTAGGTGTAAATTTATCCTTTGCCAGTTGTCTCTTCAGGGCTGCATTGATATTAATTGCTACAGTTTCCACCATACTGATGCCATCATTGTAGTTTCTGGTTCATTTTTCATGCTACATGTAAGAACTTTTCCCCTGATGCCACTGAGTTATCTCTTAGTTGTTTAGAAAATTGCTCCATTCACAATTGCTCCCTTGTTCTAGATTGATTCCTTCCATTGTAATATTCTATTGTGCTGTATAAATTTAGGTAACATGGATCACTTAAAGTTCAATGTTTTTGTCTGAAATTCAAATTTCTTTCTTAGGTTTGAGTTTAGGTATAAATAAAGGATGTCAAGGCAATGCCATGGCCATTTGGAAAGACTCATGCATGTGAACATGTTGAGTTCATAATAATTGTTAGCTTTCAACAAGGTTCAGTTCTATGTTCATATATTCTTGCTTTATCCTTGGGAGAAGTCCTTGTATGTTGTATGTAGATTACAGTTTTGGTTGGTGAAGCCAAAGTCCTTGTGATGCAGCCATAGATAAGCTTTAGTGGTGGCTGATGTAGTGTTTCTTAGATTAGAAAGTAGTGAAGGAATTTAGAAGGGATAAGAGTAGAAGGAAGGATCAAGGAGGAGAAGAATTCAGCCAGAGAAGTCTACTTTGATCATTCAATAATATTTATACTAATATTTATAGGCCTCAAAGCCCTTGAACCAAAAGTACTTCAAATCTAAGAAACTTCATCACTGAGTAACTTGAATCCTAAGAAAACTTGAATGTTAAAACCCTTGACCTGTTTGTGGTCGACTGTAGTTAACCCTAGCCTAAAATAACCTTCCAGAACCTATAGAATAGCTGCAATAGAAAATTTCAAAAATGGCCCTAATACGTAAATATAGGAAAATGCAACTAGCTACAGGAAGAAGTGTAGCTAAACAAATAAAAAAAAGACTTCTTTTAGACAAAAAATTTCTTCTAACTGCTTCACTAAGGTAGAGGTAGGCCTAAAACGACATGGATAGAGGTAATTAAGAGAGATATGTCTTTGTTAGATTTGGATGACAGTATGACGTTCGATAGAAGAAAGTGGCGAGAGATGATTCATGTGGATGACCACACGTTGCCTGACGTTGGTTCATGTAGCCGACCCCAAGTTACTTGGGATTAAGGCTTTGTTGTTGTTGTTGTTGTTGCTTCACTAAATTTTTTAATATTGGAGCTACTTGTAACAAACAAAAAGAATTCTTGGTAATAAGTGTCAGGATGTAGGGTTGAACATGACTTCAATTTTGTGCAAATCCACAATGATAAAGTTGTTATTATTAGGTGAGAAAGAAATGCCATTTAGAGAATTGAGGCAGGATGAATAAAATGGGGAAAGCAACAAACATTTTATGTGACCTATATTCTATACCTATGAAATGGGAAGAAAATTCTTATACGATGACTATTAGACATGTATGTGGTAGAAAATTTAAGCAACTTAGAAATAACACCATAATGATATATTATGTGAAGAGAGAGTATTTTATTTTTTATATTGGAGAAAAAGTATGTTCCATATTTCACTAGGAAAAAGCCACATTGTAATGGCCATAATGAGTGGAAAGAAATCTACTATTTGCAACATAAAGTTGGTGTAGAAAATCTGTCCAGATTATGTAATCCTGTCAACATTACTATAAAGCTTAGTACAAAAACATTGAAGTTCATTTTACTTCCTATATTTGCCAATTTATCACCTACCTGATTGGCTTTGAGGGAGATATGAGAAGAAACGAAGTTTGTGCCCCTATTGAGTGGAAAATATGGGGAGTAATAGGATTTAACCTCCAAGGGGGGACAAATTGTTTCTGCATGGGCAGATCGACAAGAGGAGGGTCACGTTACTATTTTACATCTTTTCGCATTCAACTTCACCCATTGTACTAGTTTGCGGCTTTGTCTTCTAACTTTATTGGACTCCATTAAGAAGTAGAGAGAGAGACAGCTGAATTGCTTCAAGGAAGGCCATGGATTAAGCTTTGCTATGTGATTGATGGCCAAGACATGAATGAAAACCAACTGTATATCTTCCCACGCCCTTCTAATGAGGCCTCTATTTGAAGCATTTCCTCCGTTAACATTGAAGATGAGAGAATCCTTATCCACTGATTTCCTCCAACCATCCATAGATGTATGGAGCTTGCTTTTAGTCTTACATAAAAACCAAATGAGGGAGGAAACCTAAAAATGTGAATCAGTGTGCAAAGTGCTTCAATCAATTGAGAGGTGATGAAGAGCTTGAATAATTGCGCCTTGAAGAGAAGGCAAAGTGCTAAGGAAGCTCTAGATGATCCGGTTTTTTTGGGGGGGGAGTTTGGGGGGGGGGGGGGGGGGGTTTCAAGCTGCCTAAAAACAAGAAGACTGTATGGTGAAAGTGGGTATTTACAGTGGACTGTGAAGCTGATTGTAGCGTGGAGATGTATAAGGTAAATCTTGTGGCAGAAGGGTTTTCACAAACCTTTGGAATTGATTTGAATGGAGATCTTCCGAAAGAAGTTTATATGAGTCTACCTCCAGGTTTTGAGAAGAAGTTTGGCTTGGATAAAACTTGCAATCTCAAACAGTCCCCAATTAACAAAGTCCTTATATAATCTCAAACAGTCTCCAGGGTTGTGGTTTGAACTTCTTGGGAAGGTTGTGCAAAAACATGGATATTGTTGAAACCAAACAGACACTCGAGAGATGGTAAAGTTGCTAACTTAATTTTTTTGGCAGATGACATAATTTTGATTGGTGATGACAGTGTTGAATTGGAAAGGTTGAAGAAGGAACTTGCAGCAGCCTTTGAAATAATAAGTGACACAGGCAGTCTAATAATATATTTTCTTGGAATTAAGTTTGCTAGATCTAAGATGGGTATTGTTGTCACCCAATACTTGCTTGGTGAAAAGGCTGCTAAAACATCAATGGAATATAATTCAAAGTGACAACATGCTAGAATTGAAGATGCAGTGAATATAGAGCTGTTTCAAAAAGTTGTTGGAAGACTGCTGTACTTATCTCACTAGTAAGTAGAATAAGCTAATTCATGAATTTACAAGGAAGAGAGCACTTTTAAGTAGCATACAGGATCCTAAGATTACTAAAAAGAACACCTGGTAAAGGCTTGTTTTAAAAACAAGGATATATACTGATGCAGATTGTGCTGGAAGTATCATTGCCTGGAAATCTACTTCAGGCTAGTGGACTTTTGTTGGAGCAAGCTAGTGAATAGATATTCTCCATTCCTAGCATGGATACAATATTTTCAAACACTGGACCACTTTACCCTTTGGTTAACACATGGGTTAACACATCAGCAAGCTGATCATTTGTAGACACATAAGGTGTGCAGATCAATCCACTCTCCAATTTCTCCTTGATAAAATGTCTGTCAATTTCGATATGCTTTGTCCGATCATGCTGAATAGGATTGTGAGCTATGCTAATAGCAGACTTATTTATCGCAGTAAAGTTTCATTGGGCTCTCCAACTTGATCCTTATGTCTTGTAGAATGATCTTTAACCAAAGTAACTCACATACTCCTTGAGCCATCGCTTGAAACTAGACTGTGTTACTACATTTTGTTTTTTACTCTTTCATGTCACAAGATTTTCACCAAGGAATGTACAATATCTAGTGGTCGATCTTCTATCAATTAATGACCCAGCATAATCAGCATCTGTATAGACTTCAAGCATTAGGCCCCCACTTCTCCTGAAAAGAAGTCCTCTTCCTGGTATACCTTTAAGATACTGCAACACTCTGTGTGCTGCTTGAAGATGAACTTCTTTTAGACTATGCATAAATTGACTAATCACACTCACAGCATAAGCTATATTTGGTCGTGTGTTGGACAAATAAATGAGCTTTCCTACAAACGTTGATTACCCCTTTGTCCACCATAGCATCTTCCTCTGCTAGTCCAAGGTTTATATTTGGATCTATTGGAGTACTCACTGGTTTGCATGCTGTTTTTCCAGTTTTCTTGAGTAGATCAATTACATACTTTTGTTGAGAGAGAAAAATACCCTTCTCTGAATGTGCCACCACAATTTCGAGAAAATACTTTAGCTTCCCAAGTGTCTTAATCTCGAATTCTTTTGCTAAGCACTCATTTAAAGAACGTCTCTCTTCATCATCACTTCCTGTAACAATTATGTTGTCTACATAAACTAAGAGAACCGTGATTCTCCTTAAAGACGAATGCTTGATGAACAAAGTATGATCTCCTTGACTTTGCTTGTATCCTAATATCACCATAACCTTCGCAAACCTGCCGAACCATGCTCGAAGAGATTGCCCATACAATGCCTTCCTTAACCTACAGACTGTATGATCAGCAACTCCTTTCCTATAACCTGGAGGTATCTCCATATATATCTCCTCCTGGAGATCTCTATGCCAGAAAGCATTTTTGACATCAAACTGTTGTAAATCCCATTCAAAGTTGGCTGCCAAAGACAGTTGGCTGCCAAAGACAATAGGATTTTAACAGTATTTAATTTTGCAACTGGGGCAACAGTCTCTAGATAGTCCACTCCACACGTCTGAGTATAACCCTTGGCAACCAGCCTTGTATCTTTCCAATGAACCATCAGCTCTATATTTCATTGTGCACACCCATTAACACCCCACTGGTTTCTTCCCTACTGGTAACTCCACAAGCTCTCATGTTTTGCTCTTTTCCAGTGCCTCCATTTCTACATTTAGGGCTTGTTTTCATTTTTCATTAGACAAAGCTTCGGATAGATTGGAAGGAATGGCAACGGTTTCTAGGTTACTAAGGAAGGCTCTATGTGACAGAGAAAAACGCTGAAAGGACAAGAAGTGTGCAAGGGGTTATAAAGGTCTTTTAGTGCACACTGTTGCACTTTTTCTCAACGTAATAGGCAAGTCTATGTCACTACTACCCCTATGGATCTCACTCTCTACCTCTGATTCTGTTTCAATTTGTAATGTGGATTCAGAAGTTATTACCTAATCAGACTCTTGGACTTGCGTAGGGTTAGGGGCAGCCGTCTTCTTGTATACATCTTGCCTTTGCCATATCTAATATCCTTGGGAACAGACTCAGTGTCAGATTGAGCAAATACAGCGGAGGCGTGCAAAGGTTTCCTCGGGCCGGACGGAGATTGGCCCTCGAGTGCAAAGGCAGAAGGGAGCTTGACTGCAAGACCCACCCGTCGAGCAGGGACGAAAGTCGGCCTTAGTGATCCGACGGTGCCGAGTGGAAGGGCCGTCGCTCAACGGATAAAAGTTACTCTATTCTACAACTAGCAATTCATTTATTTTCAAACCAACCAAATTTATATTTTTTGGGAATTGGTTGGGATGTGTTCCTATCTATTAATAGGGTTTTGGTTCACACGACCTCTTGCAGCAGATGCTTGCCAAAAAGCTTTTGTAACAAATCGTGTAGGAGATTTTGGTTTATTATTAGGAATTTTAGGTTTTTATTGGATAACGGGTAGCTTCGAATTTCAGGATTTATTTGAAATATTCAATAACTTAATTTATAATAACGAGGTCAATTTTTTATTTGTTACTTTGTGTGCTGTGCAAATACAGGTTCATAGGAGACTGTGACAGACTTAGATAGTTCAGAGTGAACTGGGACAGGATCACTAGTGGATGAGGAAGTAGGATGATTTGAAGTCGAAAGATCTAATAATAAGTCAAAAACCTAAACTCTCATTTTCTCTCACAAACTTCTCCCCCAGAAGATAAGAGTTTGGAAAGTAAGATTCATGTTCATTGAAAGTAACATCCATAGAAACAAAGAATTTTCGGGAGGGTGGATGATAGCTCTTGTATCCTTTTTGGGTTGACGAATATCCCACAAATACACATTTTATAGCTCTAGGATCCAATTTACCTCGGTTGTGACTGTGAACATGTACAAAGGATGTACATTCAAACACTCTAGGAACAAGATTATTTGTGGTGTGGAAGTGAGGATAGAAGGTGGACAATATATCCATTGGACTCTGAAATCCTAGGACTCTCGATGGCAATCGGTTTATGAGATGTGTTGCTGTAATAACAGTCTTCCCCCAAAAAGTTTTAGGTACATGATGTTCAAATAACAATGCTCGAGTTTTTTCAAGGAGATCACCATTTTTCCTCTCTTCAACTCCATTTTACTGCGGAGTGTTCACACAAGATAACTCATGGATTATCCCTTCCTTTTGAAAATATGGACTTAGAGTTTGATTGAAATAGTCTCGTGCATTGTCAAACCTAACTCTCTTGATGGTCACTCCAAACTGATTTTTAATCATGGAGCAGAAATTTGGAAAAACAATACTAACATCAGATTTTTGTTTAAGAAGAAAGACCTAACAAACACGAGTACAGTCATCAATAAAGGAAACAAACCATTGCGCCCCGGAAATATTAGCAATAGTAGATGGACCCTAGACATCACTATGGATTAAATGAAAATGAATGGAACTTCTATTATTGCTCACTGGAAAGGGTACACGTTTGTGTTTGGCAAGTTCACATTTTTCACAATGAAAAGACTTAATATCTAAATGTTGAAACAAAGATGGAAACAAGAGAGTTTTATAACTTGAAATGATGGATGTCCAAGTCGACGATGATGGAGCCAAATTTTCTTCTTATTGGATGACAAAGACTTGGAAACAAATGACACTAACTGTTTACCTTTGGGGATGGTTGGTTGACTTGTTTCAAGGAAATAGAGGCCACCTCGTTCCCTAGCATGTCCAATCATCGTCCCTGAACTCTTTTCCTGATACATTGTAAGTCATGGGCAAGTTTTTGGATGGTTATTAGATTGGTAGCTAGGTTAGGGACATGGAAAACATTTTTCAAGATTAACAATGGGTTAATTTGGACACTTCCAATTCCTGCCACAGTGATCAGAGAACCATATGCAGTGGCTATTTTCCTACTGCTTGGGCACGGGGAATATATGGTGAAGATATTTGGTGAAGGGGTCATATGATCGGTAGCTCTTGAATCCATGATCCAAGAGGTGGAAAAGGTTGTATCCGAAACATTTAATCCAATGGAAAGTGAAAATTTACCTGAATATGCCACAGAACAAGTACCTGAGGTCTTTTTTAGACTGCTAATGAGTGCTCTCACCCTGTCCAATTCATCTTGGTTTGAGACCAGCAATTTCTGACTTTGGTGGCTCAGCAATTTGGCCAGCTGCTACATTGGCTTGTCCACTGTTGGATTGTATCCCGTTTTGTTCCCATTCTCGGCTGGGTGGCTTCCCATGAAGCGTCCAGCATTTTGCTCTTACAACTCGTGTTTGGGAGGTTAACATGGTAAAAAATATTTGCAGTAATTAAGGCTGCCTGAACAGGAAAAATAAAGAGAAAATGACAGCAATGAAGGCTACTCGGTACAAATCAGTATCAAAACAATGGGAAACAACACCAGTAATAAAGGCCAGCTATATAGCACCTACGAGGAAGAAAAATAGAGGAGAAATACCAGTAATTAAGGCTGGCTGATTGTAGGAATTAGAATGAAAGAAGCACCACCAGCAATTAAGGTCGACAGAAGAAGAAGAAGCAAAGGATAGGCGCAAGCAGAAAAGTCAGAAGCAGTCTAGGATGAATAGCTCTGATACCATGCTAAGAAATTGAAAGAGAATAATAACTTTTCATAAATATCTTAAAGATTACAGTGAGCTGATTATATACAAGCTGTCTAAGGGACAAATATGGCAACTACCCTAATAAATTGATTCACAAAATCTCCTAATCAATCCCCTAATAACTGCCCACAAAATCTCCTAATCACTGATTACAGAATCCCCTAATTTAAGGGTCAAACTTCCGTAACTCTAGTGTTATAATATTTACAGCATTACTTTCCTAAAATACATCCTTTAGCCATATTATCCCACAAGACCAGTGGCTTGTGGAATTTGTGAAGTCTTGTGGATAAGAAGATTGTTGGCCCTAAAGATTCCAAGGACCTAACCAATGAAATTGTACTGTGATAACAAGGCAGCAATTGCAATTACTTACAATCCTATTTTTCACGAGAGAACTAAGCATGTAGAAGTTGACTTCATCAAAGAAGACATTGACAAAGGATTCATTTGTATAACTTATGTACCAACTACGAAGCAGATTGCGGATTTTCTTATGAAAGGACTACATAAGAATCAATTCGGCTCCCTAATCAGCAAGCTGACTGTGGAAGGTATAGCTTGAGGGGGAGTGTGGGAAATCAGATATTCTGCTAGGATATATGGTCATATTCTGTGAGATACCACAGCTGTGACAGCACATCTGTAAAAAACTTGGTTAAATGTTGTACAAATCCTGTAAAATCTCATGGCTCATAATTTTTAGGCTTTGTATTATAAAGAGTGGTGCGGTATACATTATTTGAATGTGGAATAAAAAAAAAAAAAAAAAAAACTCTTTATTCCAATTTTCTGCACCCTTCATAAAAAAAGAGCTTTCTAGACACCTTTCCATAACAAACTGAAGTCAGCTAGAACTTCCAAGTCTAAATCTAGATTGTAGATTCCTTGTTTGAGTTAGAACAACTCAATTCCTAGACCCTTTCGTCTTTTGCATCATAGAATTGGGGATATCTGGTAAACCAAGAAAAGAACCAAAAAAGTTCAAGCCATGCTAAGCGAAAGGGCTGTATAAGATGGTATATGATCTAGACTTTCTTTTATGAATGTTACCTTAGGCCAGATAGTGGTTCAGTTATTTTATGCATGAAAGTTGAGATGTTGCTAGGCAGATATTTACTCCAAAACATGCATCAATAATTAGTAACCGTGCAACTACTCTTGATAGAGGACACAACTCCAAACAATCCACATCATCGGAAAGGTAAACATGATGAAAAGAACAACTTTGGCTAGTAATAGGAGGATAGAGTAAGCAGAGGATAAAACTAGATCATTCTAGCCACAGTGGCCAATGAAGGCTTCGGGAATACATAGATAAGATTTATGGGTTTGTATATCTGTATCTTCAAGGCCAAATTGATAAAGTTGAATTCTGAGGACAAAAAACTGAATATTTAAGTAATGAATTTTGAACACTGTAGTTTGAATACTGAATTCTGAAGTCTAAATATGAAGACTGAGTTAATATAATTTATTTTTATACTATATTTTATTACAATTTAGATTAAATAGAAAAAAAATAATAATTAGATAAATATTCAACATATTCAAACTTTAAACTTAGGTAGTTTTTGTATCACTTAAAATTTATAATAGGATTTGAGCACATCTTAATTAATTAAGTGATAGCAAAAATCTGTTATCAAATGCATTGAATTAATTACACACTTTGTACTATCCGTTATTGAACACACTTCATTAAATAATTACTTAATCAATTTTAAGTGGTTAATTGAGTTCTCAAATAGGCCCTAAAACTTGATAAAAAATGTGTATCTTGGGTAAGTCTCATTATTAACAATTGCCGTATGCTTGTCATTGACAAACTTAAGAGAATTTTGGAGAAAAAGTGTATGTATTTCCCCTTATATACTAACTACAAGCTGATTTCTAACCCCTAAAAATGCTATATACATATCTGTTACAAATTAATTAAGAAGAACGACACAAAATCTACTAGCTTTAAATGTCTTGTTACAAGGCTGAAAATCAGGCATAAAATTAACTAATTAAATCAACATAAAATCAGCTAATAATCAAGCATACAATCAACTAATTCTTCTAACATCCCCCTCAAATTTATATGGGTAGGTTGACAAGCATCAATTTACCAACCAGAAAATTATGCCACTGACGGGTCATGGATTTGGTGTAAGATGTCCGCAAGCTGTAGAGTGGTGGAAATATGGAGCAGGGATATAACCTGACAGTCATAGGCTTTGCAGATGGAGTAGCAGTCAACTTCGATGTGCTTTGTGCGCTCATGGAAGATAGGATTTACGTGGTCTACTCACCGAATATCCTGACATAGGTTTGTTTCTTGCATTTCCAAGATATAAGAGCATCACCAAGGAACATGCACCATCTTGTTGTAGATTTCCTGGTGTCCGGGCAACCTGCCCAATTAGCATCACTATAGGCTTGTAGGTGGAGTGAAGAACTAGTAGGAAAAAGCAAGCTACAGTGAGGAGTGCCAAGGATGTAGCGGATAATGCAGCAGACTGTTGAAAGGTGGAAATGCCGAGGAAACTGCATTAACTTGCTAACAATATGTACAACATTAGAGATATCTGGTCGGGTAATGGTTAGGTAAATAAGACTACCGACCAACTTCTGATACAAAGTAGGATCCAAAAGAAGCCCTCCTTCGTTAGCATGATAGTTGACATTAATTTCCATTGGAGTGTTAACAAAAGTGGTTTTGTATTGGTGGAATCTGCATCAGAGTTAGTAAATAAAAGGAGCATAGAAAAGGAAGGAGAAATAGGATCGTGATGAGAGAGGAAAAAATATTGATTTTTGAAAAAAATCACATTCCTAGAAATGTGAATACGACATAGATGGGGATCATAAGAAAGAAAACCTGTTTGATGCATAGAATATCCTAGAAAAGCGCATTTAACTGATTGAGCTGTTAGTTTTTGTGCGCTCGTGTGTTGGGAGATGAACATAACAAACACAACCAAAGGTATGAAGGTTAGAATAGTTGGGAGCATGACCAAATAATCGAGTGAAAGGAGAGACATTGTTCAACGAGGGAGAAGTTAGTTGGTTAATGAGATAGACGACAGTGGAGGGAGATTCATTCCAAGACTTGGTAGGTAGTGAGGATTCTAATAAAAAGGTGCGGACAATATCAAGCACATGACGGTTTTTTCTTTCAGTCACCCGTTTTGTTGTGGGGTGAAGGACAAGACCTTTGAGAAATTATGCCATGAGCTTGTAGGAATTCCTGAAACAAATGAGACATATATTCACCCCCATCATCAGATCGAAGGATTTTAATTTTGGCAGAAACTGGGGTCTGAACATAAGCATGAAAAGTTTGAATATCGAAAAAAACTTCATTTTTAGAATGAAGAAAATAAACCCAAGTGAAATGACTATAATCATTAATAAAAGTAACAAAATACTTGTAATTAGCATGAGAGGTAACAGCTGCCATGCCCCACAAAGCACTATGTATTAGTTCAAAAGGCAGAACCACATTAGGCGTGCGAGTAGGAAAGGGTAAAGTTTTACTTTTACCAAGTTTATAAGAATTACAATCAAATTGGACAGTGCTAAAAGAAGGTGATTTTTTATTCCCAAGTAAACCAAAATTGATCTAATTATGAAGGATAGGAGAGTTTGGATGCCCGAGGCGTTTATGCCATGCTTGGTAATCAACCTGGGCAAAATTACGCGAGACAAAAGCAGACAAAAAACATGAAGACAAAGGAAATTGGAGAGGAAAAACACGTCCAACTTTAGGCCCTTTTGCAATCATCTTCCCTGACTATTGATCCTGCACAACACAACCAGATTTTGAAAATTCCACTTTACAGTGATTGTCAACCAACTGACCAACGGAAACAAGACTAGTGGCAAGGTTAGGGGAGACAAAAACATTAGTTAAAGAGGTAGAAATATCACTGGTGGCTGTTATAGGCAAACGATTGCCATCAACAGTGAGAATCTTAAGATTTCCAGAATATTTGTGAACATTTGTCAAGAATTGAGCATTATTTGTCAAATGATTGGATGCTTCCGAATCATAATACCAAGTAGACGAGGTAGAAAAGGGTTTTCCTGAGAGTTGTGGAGCAGAAAAAGCAGAGATAATCATTTGTTGAATCATGTCAGGGGTCATAGTTTGAACAGGATTTGGAGCATTTTGTGTTTGAGTTGATACATCCACAGAGCCAGTAGAACTAGAAGAACTGGTTAAGGCAGCATGTGTTGCTGCAGATGTCTTGGGAGGTTGAATGCGGCATTCCTTGATGATATGGCCATCTTTTTTACAATAGTTACAGAACTTTTGGGAGCAATTCGAAGCAAAATGACCAAAATTTCTGCAACAAAAACATTGAACATTACTCATATCCCTGTCTCTTGGCTTACCATGTGCTGTAAAAGCCACTGGAATATAGGTAGATTTGCGTTATTCCATTACTGTGTGAGTGAGAAGTCGCTGCTCTTCTTGAAGCAACTCATTGAGACATGCAACCAAGGAGGGAGCCAGGTTTCGATTCATAAGATTAGACCTGGTACCTTCAAATTCAGATCTCAATTTCATAAGAAATTGGTCCTTTTTTGTAGTTTCATGGATTGATTGAACAACACTAAGGCCTTCATGAGATAAGGTAGCGTAGATGGTATCAGTATATTCAGCCCAAAATTTCATAAAACTAGAGTAAGAATCAGAGATAGAAAGATTGTCCTGTTGGAGAGTGGATATTTCATGATCAAGTTGGAATCTACGAGCAGTGTTTTTCTGGTTATAAAGTTCTTGTAAGTCTGCATCTCAGTTGCAGTCATCAAAGGTCGAAGAGTTAGGACAATATTGGGTTCGACGGATCCTAGAATCCATGCCATGATCTGAGCATCCTTAACCTACCACTTGGCATATTCATCCTTTTTGTCAGGAGCAGGTTTACTTCCATCAACATGACCCCATAAATCTTTGCCTTAAAAAATATCTTGAAATGGAATGCCCAAGCAGAGTAGTTTTTGCCATTAAAACGAATCAAGGAGTCATATTTGTCTGAAGACATGAGGCTGCGAGATCTTGATCAAGATAACTAAGAACAAGAGATTGAACGAGGGCTATGGAAATCAAGAGACAAGAGTTTCAAGATATCTGGGGCTCTGATTCCATGACAAACATAGAGAATTTTGGAGAAAAGGTGTATGTATTTCTTAGCGGAGAATTCCCCTTACATACTAACTACAAGCTGATTTCTAGCCCCTAAAAAAGCTATATACATATCTGTTACAAATTAATTAAGAAAAACAACACAAAATCTGCTGGCATTAAATTACCAGTTATAAGGCTGAAAATTAGGTATAAAATTAGCTAATTAAATCAACATAAAATCAGCTAATAATCCAGCATAGAATCAGCTAATTCTCCTAACAGTCATATATCTTACCGAGACCTAATGAAGCATGGGGGTAGCCTTCTTTTTTTATATAATCAAACCCCTCCACTATATAAAGGGAATGCACCAAGAAGAAGATATTCTAAATTCTGAGATGGAAGTTTCTAGCTAGTCTTTTTACTTGTTCTTATTCTAAACAACTAAGAAATGGATATTCTATTCTTAAAAATAGAAATCTAGCCATCAAGAGACCAATTATCCTAGCCATAGCTTGATTCTCCATTTTGAATTAAGAGGGCAATAACTTGCTCATCCTCATCCTTGATATTAATAATCCATCTCCATGGATGTGAATAATCCTTGGGCATAGATAAACAAGAAGAATGCACCAAATTAGAATTATATTGGGAGAGAATGAATTTAGACCACAGAGCTTGTCTACCTTGGACCACCAGAGCTTGTTAGAAAAGCTTTCTCATATCGAGAAAAACTATGGAGGCCTGATTCATTCGCCTCAGTAGGCAAAAAAGGCTTGCACTAACTGCTAGCTAAACAACCACAAAGAAATCAGTGAAAAGGAATTCAGCTTCTTAGAAATTTGCTTGGGAGCATTAAGATCTACCAGAAGAAACACAGGAATAGATGTTAAGAATGGCTATCTTCATATCCAAATAGCCTTTTTTTCTTCCTTTGAAGTTGTACAACTAAGATAGGTAAATGGAAATATCTTGTGGATGAACTCAATTGCTGGATGAATGATAGAATATTCCTGAGGAGAGTAGAATCCTAGAGAAGAGAGTCATTCTTTTTGTGATTCATACGTTGACCAGAAGCCAACTCGTAAGCTTAAAACCCAGATTATTATGGATTACATGCACCACTTAAGGACCAAGCCAATACTTCTCAAAGGCCATAAGCAAATATGGGCATGACATGCTACTCAATCAAATGCTTTTTTAAGATTTATTAGCACTTGGTCAAATGCCTTTTATTACTTCAAGTCCAAAATATGGTTTACCCCTCTAAACTTACCATCAACGAAGTGGACCAGTATATTTGCAACAAGATTTATCAACTATATTCCGGCCTGGGACAGAAGTACTTTGGTTCTCATATATCAGACTGGAATTACAGAAGCCAGTGAAATGGTTTTACTAATAATCTTATTAGAAAATCTACCAAGCCTGATTGGTCTATAATTAGAGAAGGGGCTAGGCAGAGTAACGGACAAGGAGGAGAATATGAAGGGAGGGGAGGATTATGGGACCTGGTTGAAAGGGAACTTGGCCACTAGTTTAGAGTGTGCTAGAGGATTTAGACTAATTATTTGATGTTTTTATTTCATCTTATTTCATTTTATTGTGTTGAATTGTGTGTGCTCACAACAACCGATGGGCTTTTTTTCAGATTTAGGTATGATATATGTCAAAATGAGGGGAAAAAAAAAAGATTTGACCAGTTAATTTTTCCAAGAAGGCAAACATACCCATGCTTTAGGCTTCTTTGTGATCAACCCTAATAGCCTGCACTTTATCACAAAGCTGTGCTTTAGAAGTGCAGTGCGTGCATTTCAGTGCTTTCTTAACTGCTATGCCTATTGGTGTAGAAGTTTACTTCATCGAAGTAGGTTCAATTACTCTGCTTTGCATTTCCTTGTATCGAAAGAACAGATTGAAGAAATAAAAATAGGCAGTGCCACATTGGAGTACGTAATAATGTGAACCCTTATGTAGATCAGTTAGCAAGCTATATTCAGGGGGGCTACATAAAATTAAGTGTGCTTAATTGTGAGCCATATATGACGGCATTTATTTTGGTCTAAATTAGTCTCACTTTTGATGATTCTGTAGAATGAGCTAAGAAGCAAGTAATGACAAATATTAGTGTCGTAACAGATATAATCCAGTTATGGCGTTGGAATGAAATTTCTGATTCAATATATTAGATTTGGCATATTTAAGCTGCTAATTACATGTAATAACATATTCGCAACATTGTATCAACTGTTAGCAGCCATGTATCATATTGATTTTCCGTCACTTTGCCTCAGCTTTATTTAAAAAACCTGTAAGGTGGTGTATTAGTTTTTTATGTTCATCTTTCTGGTTTTTTTCTTTCTTCTTACTGTAGAATCGATATTACGCGGCATTTTGGACTATGCGAAAGAAAAAGATTGTGACGACGAAGGAAGAAGGCGCGGCATAGTTCCTGAACAAAATGAATCACAAAAGCAAGGCGGATCCATTTTTCTGCGTTCTGAGGTTGCTATATATTTCCTGAGAGTGCTGTATGCTGTACTATAGGAATATCAGTTGATTCTCCCACTTGCACTTGCCAAAAATCGAGCTTTGTAGAGTCCTGGCAATAAGCTCTCTTATACGAAAAATGGCATTTTCTGTTTATGTACACCCTATCAATTAAAAGAGAGAATTTTGTTGAGCATTAACTTTTAAGAGGATTTAGAAGTCCAAGACATTAGTTGTTTTCTCGCAAATCATTTCTTAGCATTTGGTTTCTCTCAAAATGGATAGAGTAGAAAATGTTTGGTTTTGGAAAGAGTCCAAATAATTTTTCATTCCATTCATTCACCAAGTGTAATGCGCGATCTCTCTTCTTGGCCTTTACATATTTAAATTCAATATTCAAATTATTTTTCAGTTCCAAAAATAGAAAATGCTCCAGCTTAAGATAGGTTTGGTGTAGGAGTGGCTACGCATTCGATTGATTACCGTCTACTGGCACCGGTTAATCACACCCATTAACCTTACTGACACCGATTAGTAGACATACCGATTTTACCTAAATATATGATTTATCAATGTCGAAATGCCGATTGATGCTTTATTACAATATTAATAAACTTGAATTTCCTAAAAAACAATATCAAATTATATAAATATGTTTGTTTTTTCACTATCTTGATGGGCTAATTTCTTGTTTTTATAGATTTTATTTGGTTAACAAATTTTATATAAATTGATATAAAACATGAAAAAAACAACATATGTTTAATTCATATTTATTGGAGAAAATAACTAGTGTACTTGAAATATCAAAGATATTAGAGGGGGGCAAGAAATGGCGGTGCTGGCTAGAGAAGGAATAACTGAGTTTGTTTTAGGGCTGTTTTTTACTTTTCTTCACTATATATATATATATATATATATATATATATATATATATATATATATATATAAGTTTATCAAAAATGTAGTTAGCATGCACCAACAAATTTTAAACCTTACTTCTTAAGATACAAATAAGCACAATGGAAAGTACGGTATTGAATCACACAAGGAATAAGAAAAGTATATTCTATAAGAAAATATCAATTACTTTATACACATGAAATCATCTTGTGAACACTTAGGTAAATCGATCCTAATAGTGACTTATTTACATGTATGCATAAATAAAGGGGGAAATTGAACTATGAAACTACCCAAAATTAATCCTAACAAATTAGAAAATCAAAATCAAATAAGAAACAAACTCAAAATAGGAAACAAACAAAATTGGGAAACTTCCAAACCAATTAAGCAATTACCAAAATCTTAGGCCTATGTTATGAAACTTGATTAAGTAACTTCTCATTGATATGATCACATTGAGTGGTTGATTTTAAAACTCTTACAAAGCTGCCAAAAATTCCTATCCTTGCATAAATGATTAATCTTCGTCAATCACTCCCAATTAACCTCTAACCTTCTTCTTAATTTAGTCCAAATTGATTAACATTTTCTTAAGGACATTAATGCTTCAATTAATCAATTATCATAAATTAATCACTAGATTGATAAGTATATCAAGGCATTACCAACATCAAGTTATAATATATTCCAAAAGCTTATAAACATAAACAACTTGAATCATGTCATTCCCTATTCATCCTAATCAAGTGCAAAAGCTTGCAATTTAATCAAGACAAATAGTTACCACTAGAATATTAACCTAAGGATAAACCATGACAAGTAAATCACACAGTTCAATATTCCTAGCTATTCAATCATGCAAGTTAAATACGGTGATCAATCATAAGAGCTTAACATAATTGATAAGAAAAGAATTCTGGAATTACACAAATACTTAAGAGACAATCTTTATAATATCAAAGATAGAATCATCAACGTGTGAATCTCAAAGTAACAAAATCTATAACAAGACATAGCCTTAAAACATAGATAACAACTTGAATTGTTTGAATTATAAAGAAACTAAGAACAAACAAACTTGGAAACAAGAAAGAACAAGAGAGAGATTGAAAGATTTAAACTTGGGAATCCTAATATCCCAAATCTTCTTGTCTCCTGGCCTTCTCCTTCCTTCCTTGGCCTTCTTGGTGTTTTTCCTTCAAAGAATTATATTTCTTGAAGATGCAGCTTTCAAGAATATCATGCCTATATGTTCTTAGACGTCCCTTACTTTTATAGAAGCCCTCTAAACCATCCTTGGTTGGATTTGGGAAGTTTAAACTATCTTTGGATCAATTTAGAAACTCCTAAAACTATTTAGGATGCTTGCACATCATGTATGCACGGCTGTGCATCATGGTCGTGCACAAAAATTACCAAATCTCCTTGAAGCTAGCACGACTTCCTTGCATGCACAACCACCTACACGGGCGTGCTCTAGGTCTTGCATACCATCTGAGGTCTATTTTATATTGCAGGTTTGATACATGGCCGTTCATCAATCCATGTACTTGACAAACACTTAGAGAAATTGTGAAATATGTATTCCAAGGCCTCAAATGTACATATATTTATTCACATCATAAAAAGATATAATTTAAGTCCTAATTCTACTCATTTTTCATCAAGAGTCCTTAAAATATATAAATGCATGTTTTGAGTAGAAAACTATTATTTATCTTATAAAAGCATGTTAAAAAGCTAAGGAAAAATGCTATAAAACTGTGATTATTTCACTCCTAACAAGTACCCCCACACTTAACTTTTGCACGTTCTCAAGCAAAACAACTTTTCAAAAAGGATTAAGACATTGAAAGTTAAAAAAGAATATGGTGGAGATGCTTAACTTTTTCTTTTCACAACGAAAAACATTCTAACATTTATTTGATCAAGAAGATTTGAGCAAACTAATATATTAATTCTAATATACCTAAGGCCATTAAAGTTAATTTAAACAAGCTTATCCCTATTCAATGCATTCCACTCCCTTCCTTGCTCCAAACATATAAGTCATGCAAATCATATAAGTAAAGTTTAATGAACTAACTTGAAATTGTATATTTTGTATATGTCTAAACTACTTCAAATCGGGTAGTAAATTATGATCTCTCTTTTTCAATCAACTATTTCTTTTGCAAACTTTTCTTGGGATTAATAGCCTCAAGTGTGTGCGTTTCGCTCCATCTTACCGTATTGGCTCCCTTTCAATCTTTTCTTTTCAACCTTGTATTTTTCTATTATTTTTTCTCACGTTGTTTTTCATCAAAGGACATGCACTTCGCATTCCTGAACCTTTTTTTCTCCTCATTTATCCTATGTACTTAAACCCAAATTGAGGGCTAGCTTAGACAAATTTCACCAAAAATTAATTCATAAAACCTACTTATATCTCAACATCACTTATATAAATTTCATAAGGTTAAAAAATTCATACATCTACTAAGAAATCAACAAGGTTAAACTAATTTCTCAAGACTTAGTTTCCAAAGTATAAAAAATATTTTCAAAGTCAAATTTCACTCCACCAATTTTGCTTTGTAGAAACTCAAAATTTGTTATTGCCCTAAAAGGAATAAAAAATTCAAAAATATGGCCTTAAAAGAAAATTAGGAAAAATTTTGTTTTCTACCCTCACGCTTAAACCGGACATTGCCCTCAATGGACTAAAAATGAATAAAACAATAAAGCATAACCAATGAGAGAGAAAAGAAAAACAGAGGGTAAGAGAAAACAAACTTCCCTATATAGATTCCAAATGGCCAAGAGAATAGCTCCGAAAGCAAAGCATCAAAGAAACAAAGTTAGATCATTAGGTATATAGGCAAAAGGAAAAATGGAAAAGTGCAAAATAAAACAAAGGCATAAAGGAAATCTAGTGTAGAAAACTCTCACCCTAGAAATAAAAAGGAAAATGCATAAAAAGAAAGAAAAAAGAAAAACTATTAAAAACACTCAATCTTGAGCCGCCAGAGGAGGTGGATCATCATGCATTAGTGCATCATGAAAAGGAGCTATCGGTGGACCTGATGGAGAAAACGTCCCTACACCAAAATGAGAAGGTCGTGGAGTTTAAGTATAATGGATGGAATAAAAATAAGAACATAAATTGGCCTTTATCCATCCCACATGGGCATCCACATGATCTAATATTTGGTCCATAGAATCCATTCTTTGTAACCTTCCATAGCATCCATCTGTTGGTGTAGAAGACTAAAACCTTATTCCATACTCACATCTTTCCCAACATATGCAACATGGGTGAGAAATTATGTGAAGAAGATGGTGGCATAGAATGGGGGTCAATAGGAACCTCGGGCTTAATAGGAATATCCGGCTCATCTTTGTGTACTTCCTCCTCATGTCCCACTCCACCGTTAATGCCCTCCAAAATATGTTAATTTCAAGCAACTCTTCTAATCATACCCGTCTTTTGGAGAGTTGGAAAGTTGATGGGAATCATATGCACAGTCACTTCTAAACCCATATCATTGCGAATCAAATGAATATTTTTAGCAAGTTGATTGATGTATGGGGCACCACAAAAATCACCTCTTTTAGAAGCTACCATGAAGTCAAGATAAGAAGCAAAAGAGACAGTGATATTGATAGGAGTGTGAGTCATGATAGACTAAAAATGAAATAGATTTCACCAAGTCACGACTCCATCATTCTCCTTCCTAACCCTAATAGTATGAGCAATGAGTCTATGGAGGTATCTAACAGTAGGTGAGGTGAATTGGCTACTCTTAAAAATGCGTGCTCGCCACATAGGGCCCGTGGTATGTGCTTGCCAAAAAGCTACCCCATCTAAGTCATTGGCAAAGCTATCTCTTTGTGGTGCACTATCCTCCCTAACATAGAATCCTAAAGCTACCCCAAATTGATTTAGAGACATGTTGAATGTTTGTCCACATAAGCGGAAGCTAATGGTGTTTATATTGTCAAAACCGATGCATTCTCGCCTAAAATAGTAGGTGCTAAGGAATTCTATCATTAGATTACCATAACCCGGCTCTATAATGTCAAAGAAATGATCCTAACCCGAGTCATAGAGAAGACTAGTGATTTCCTTATTAAGGCTTAAGTGTTGAAAAACGAAATGATCAATGAAGCGACTAGGCCAAAAAGTCCTGTGATGAAGGTTCTCATATCTAGCAATTTGTGTAGGATCTGTGAAATGTAGACTAATAGGGTTATGTTCCCTAGCTTGGCCCGACAGTCTAGAACTAGAGCTACTACCCCACCTTACCACATGCTTTTGTTTAGGAGCCTAAGATGTTGAAAGGATGCCAAGAAAAATAAGATATAAGAGTGTAAATCAAGGTGAATGAATATAGGATGTCAAGGGGGAATCACAAGATAAGACAAGAATAAGGAACAAGTAGCTCCCTCGACCTTTCATTCAACCACAAAAAGAAAACCCCTTCATTTAGGCAGTAACTACGCCACCATTTTCACCACCTAGTGCTCCACTTCATTTATCATCACCAACACAACTCAACATAATTTAACACCTCAACATTAAGATGTCAATTTGCAAGCATAAAGGAATAAAATTTCAGCAATATAGAGCATAAAAAATCTGCCACAACAACCAACCACATTTTAGCATACTAAAGTCCAAATGTCTCAATTAATACCCACCACTTTCTTGCAATCAATTACAACTTTCTCCAACCATAAAATGCAGCAATGTATATCAATTTAGAGCATTATGATGGCAAAAATTTTCAGCAATGAATGAGTAGCATAATCATCTCTATAATGCACCAATAATCATCCCTCAACTTCATCATAGATAAAACATTATGCCATCATCGATTCACAACCATTGGAATAACTTATTACAGCTTTTACTACTTCCTAATTGCAAAAAAATCATGATTTTTGGACCCCTTCAAGTAGTAAAATTGAGCAACAAAAATCCATCAAGATGACCTTTTATTTCGCAAAATCTCTTACTTATGTATTAAAGATAAATTGTGTGAAGCTTTTCTTACCAAAACACCTTTGATTTGCAAAGATTTTACTGAAGAAAAAAACCTTCAAAAGCTGCAATTTTCAGACCTCAAGTTGGAGAAATTGTTGATTCTTGAAATTGTTATGGCCATATGATGAATTTGAAAAGGAAAATGGCAGGTAGTTTGTTGTTGGTATGAAGAAGACAGAGTAAGGGTGCATGGGTGGAAGACGAATGAAGAATTTTGGGAAGAAAATGGCAACACCTGTGCAGATCTGAAATTTTAAAGAAATCTACGATGGGTGCACGGGCAGAGGCACAACCATGCTCTTGCCCGTGCATATTGTAGAAAAATTCGGGGGTGGCACGGCTTGAGGCACGGGTGTGCCTTTGGTAGTGTAAATTTCAGAAACTTTTTTTAATTATAAAAATAAAGAAAAAGAATTCTAAAAAGTTTCAAGCAATCTCAAAGAAAATCTTTTTGGAAATTTTAAATTTTTTTTAGTCACACTAAAAAGGAAAAATAAGGTGAAATAAGGAAACGAGAAATAAGATTGGGTTGCCTCCCAACAAGCACTATTGTTTTATGTCGTTCACTCAACTTAGCTGCATCTTGGTCACTGGGTCCTTGGCAAGAAATAAAACCAGGTGAGCTTAAAAATAGATATAGAAACACACAAATCTTTGTGAAATTACCCTTTTACCCCTAGATGATATTTAAGCATTAGAAGGAGCCCTAGGGTTAAGAGGTTAAGATGGAAGCTTATTAGATAGTTGTGCTTTGATTTGACTCACATCCATGGCCAATTATCTTACTTGATTCTCTAGGCGTGGAATGCTAGATTTGGTCTCATTTTGGAAGGTTAAGGAACTCGATGCAAGGGATTTGACCATATCTTCCAGGGATATGCTATTAGATTGGTCTGGGAAGGTGGTGCATTGGAAGGGTTGTTGGAAAAGTTTTGTGGTCTTCCTTCTTGGTTTCCTCATCTAAAATTTGGATGATAATGCCATTCCTCATTGTAAGTGTTGGAATAGGGATTGTATCTTCTAGGAGGTTGATTTGGGAACTATAAAGCGTTCGCATGTTCATTAGCATTTATGGTAGGATATGAATCACTCATATGCTCAAGAGAGTTACACATATTGCATACTTTAATTTGTGAATTTGATCTAAGAATTTTGCTTACCAATGTGGCTACTTTATCCATTTTATCTTCCAAAGAACTTGTGGTCACTTCCCTTACTTTCCTAAGTGAGTCATTCCTTATGCCAAAAGATTGTGTATTAGCTGCTATATTCGAAATTAACACCTTAGCTGCTTGTGGGGTTTTATCCACAAGGGCACCACCACTTGTTGTATCAATCATTGATCTATCATGAGGAAGCAATCTCTCATAGAAATATTGAACTAATAATTGCTCACTAATTTGATGGTAAGGAAAACTAGCACACAGCCTTTTGAATCTTTCCCAATAATCATACAAGGGCTCACTATGCAATTGCCTTATACAACATATCTCTTTCTAATGGATGCAACTCTAGATGCAGGAAAATATTTTTCAAGGAAAAGTCTTTGCATATTCAACCAATTATTAATGAACCCAATTGGAATGCCATATAACCAATCTTTAATCCCACCATGCAAACTAAATGGGAATGCACGTAACTTAATGACCTCATCTTGGATACTATCCGATTTCATATTACAGCATACAACATGAAATTCTTTTAAGGGTCTATGTGGATCTTCACCCGGTAACCTATGAAAAGATGGCAGCGGTTGAATGAAACCTAAATGCAATTTAAAATTAGCTGTGACTTGAGAAAAAACAATGCATAAGGGATGATCATTAAGAGTGGGTGCAACAAGTTCTTTTAGAGAAAATTGGCAACCATTAGAGAATCAAAGTGAGAAGAGATTTCACTAATTTGTTCCTCTAGTTGTTCGCTAATTGTAGGAATTTTAGATTTGGGAGAATAATGTTCCTATGGATGAACTCCTTCTTCACAAATCATAACTTCTTGAGGATTTGATTTAAGCGCCTTGGTGATTGCTTCTTTGGCTTTTTTCTTACCGTTTCTAAGATTCATCAACAAGATGAGCAACCTATGAAACAAAATAAACAAAGTTAAGGAGTAAAAAGAAACTTTGGCACCAAAAGGATTACTTCACCAAAGTATCACAAGAATCATTCAAGGATAAGGATTATCAAACTATTTCTTTTCTTCCCCGACAACGACGCAAAAAATTTGTTTGAAGAGTATCACAACATAAAAATATAGGTTTATCAAAAATGCAATCGTCATGCACCAACAAATTTTAAACTCTGCTCCTTAAGATATAAATAAGCACAGTGGAAAGTACGGTATCGAATTACACAATGAACAAGAGAAGAAGTATACTCTATAAGAAAACATCAATCACTTTATGCACATGAAATCATTTTGTGAACACTTAGCTAAATCAATCCTAATATTGACCTATTAACATGTATGCACAAATAAGGGGGGAAATTAAATTATAAAACTACCTAAAATTAATCCTAACATATTAGAAAACCAAAACCAAATAAGAAACAAACTTAAAATAGGAAACAAAACAAAATTGGGAAACTTCCAAACCAATTAAGCAGTTACCAAGTTCTTAGGCCTGTGTTACGAAACTTGACTAAGTAACTTCTCATTGATATGATCACATTGAGTGGTTGATTTTAGAACTCTTGCAAAGCTGCCAAAAATTCCTATCCTTGCATAAATGATTAATCTTCGTCAAGCGCTCCCAATTAACCTCTAACCTTCTTCTTAATTTAGTCCAAGTTGATTAATCTTTTCTTAAAGACATTAATACTTTAATTAATCAATTGTCATAAATTAATCATAAGATTGATAAGCATATCACAACATCACCAATCTCAAGTTAGAATATATCCCAAAAGCTTGTACACATAAACAACTTGAATTATGTCATTCCCTATTCATCCTAACCAAGTCCAAAAGCTTGCAATTTAATCAAGATAGATAGTTACCACTAGAATATTAACCTAAGGATAAACCATGACAAGTAAATCACATAATTTAACATTCCTAGCTATTCAATCATGCAAGTTAAATACGGTGATCAATCATAAGAACTCAACATAATTGATAAGAAAAGAATTATGGAATTACACAAATACCCAAGAGGTAATTTTTATAATATCAAAGATAGAATCTTTAACATGTGAATCTCAAAGCAACAAAATTTATAACAAGAAATAGCCTTTAAACATAGATAACAACTTGAATTGTTTGAATTACACAAAAACTAAGAACAAACAAACTTGGAAACAAGAAAGAACAAGAGAAAATTTGAAGGATTTAAACTTAGGAAGCCTACAATCTCAAGTCTTCTTGCCTCCTAACCTTCTTCTTCCTTCCTTGGCCTTCTTTGGTGTTTTTCCTTCAATAAATTATGTTTCTTAAAGAAGTAACTTCAAGAATATCATGCCTATGTGTTCTTGGATATCCCTAGCTTTTATAGAAGCCCTCTAAACCGTCCTTGGTTGGATTTAGAAAGTTTAAACCATTTTCGGATCAATTTAGAAACTCCTAAAACTCTTCAAGATGCTTGCATGATATAAAATTTACAAAATATTCTCGAAGTTGGCACAGCCTTCTTGCATGGCTGTGCATAGTGTACGATTGTGCCTCTTGTCGTGCAGATGGCAGAGCTGATATTTTCTTATTTTTTGCAAACTTCTGGGAATAGCAAATCATCCCCTATCATGCACGGGATCATGCACTGCCATGTCCTAGGCCGTGCATGCCTTTTGAGGTATGTTTTATTTTGCAGGGCTTGATGCATGGCCGTGTATCAATCTGTGCACCTAACAAACACTTAGAGAAATTGTGAAACATGTATTCCAAGACCTTGAATGCACATATATTCATTCACTTCATAAAAAGATATCATTTAGGCCCTAATTCTACTCATTTTTCATCAAGAGTCCTTAAAAGATATAAAAACAAGTTCTGAGTAGAAAACCATTGTTTATCTTATAAAAATATGCCAAAAAACTAAGAAAAAGTGTGATTATTTCAATTATAATATATATATATATATATATATATATATATATATAAATTGAAACATAAAATTTTTCAAAATAGAAAAATCGATTAAAATTTATACCACTACAATTCCTGGGTTGATCCTAATGTTACCCCACCACTTTTCCTCATACGTATTGTTAGAATTTAATTTACAGAATTTTCCTTTTGATCTAAAGGAAAAATCTTAATAACTATTTTCTCTCTTCATTAACTATGTTTCAACTTTAAGTGGTTCCTCTCTTCCAAATTTTTACTTTCTCTCCACCTTCAAATCATTTCCTTAAGTTTTGATAATGACAAGAAGTTTGAAGTAGAACACATCCCTCTTTGGTGCTTAGTTAAGCTGAAATAATGAGAGAATTTTTCCTTGGAACAAGATCTAAAATCAAGGGGACCTATGTGACCTAAATTATGGAAGAATAAAAATTTTATTTTTCACAACTATATACTCCATTTTAATGCTTCAATTAGCAATTTTGCTGGTTTCAAGAACATTCAACCTTTTTCTAAAATGTCTAACTATTCTCCTTTTGCTCAATGCCATTACCCTCAGTTTTACAAAATTCTCATCCTTTTTAAAGAAAAAAAAATCAGGGACCATTCTTGTGTTGATAAGAAAAGCATCAACATCAATTCCTATAAGTCTATTATTGTATCTCGTGTGTTGTTGACATGGCTAATTGGTATGAAAAAAAAAAAAAAACAGAAGGATGGTAACACGATGGTGGGATGTGAAGGGGAAGTTAGAGAGAAATGGGATGATGGATGGGTTAGTAGGGTGGAAAGTAATTAGGAAGTGAGAAGAAATGCATTACTTGGACTTGGACGTAAACAAAAAGGTGACAAAATAATAATTAATGTGGTTGCCAAGAGCATCAATATAGAGACTGCACGGAAGAAAGGGTAATAATATGAAGTTTTCTACGATGGCTTATGGACCATGGGTTGTGAGATGGGATTGAGTCACTACTTGTAGTTGTTAGTTTCGTGTTAAAAAATCCAATAATATAAAGAAAAATTAAAGAAATTTTTGTATGAGTACTCATCATGTCTATAATTTTTATGTTATTTGTGTTGTATTTGTTGTGATATTCAATTTAGATGACTACTCACCCCAACATTTTTACCTTATTTTGTGTAGGAATTGATTGAATGATCATGGGAAGAAGAACAAGGTGAAATGATAGAGTAAAAAGCTGGAAAAACTCGACGCTACAAGGAACCAGGCCTAGGCAACACCGCCTGTCTTCAAACAATCAGAAAAACAACACGGTAAAATTTATAGTAGAACATCTGGGAGGAGGCCGGGCCACCCGAGCTGACTTAGGTGGCGCTACTTAGTGCCCTGCATTAGAAAAAATAGAGAAGGCCGGGCCACCCAACTCATGCTAGGCAGGGCTGCCTATCTCTATAAAAAACCGATGTTGATGGATTTTCTATAAATATCCTATTATAAACCCTACATACAAGTTCTTGGGCAGAGAAAAACCTTAGAGAACGAGCTTGAGGAAACACAAGGACAATGAGGATTAAGGTAATCAAGAAAGAGAGAATGGGAGTTGATCAAAGAGATCTCAAGGAAGAAAAAGGAAGATGGCTTGTCTATGAGATCTTTCTTTTCTATTCTTTGTAATTTGACTTTTTTAATATGGATGTTAAATATGATTTTGAGATGTAATTGAGGGATTCACCCTAATTTCATGTCTTGGACTGGATTTTCTTTTATGATCTATTGAATTTCAATTTCTTGTGTTTGATTACTTAGATATTATTGTGTTGGATTGATTTTTGGGGATTGATTGATTTGTTGAATTAATTTGTTCTGTTCTAATGATTTCGCAACATGGAGTTAGGAGTCGAACACCCAAATTATTGATTCAATGTTTATTTTCCTTCAATTAGCTTGAGAAAAATGTAGGGGAATTGAACTTGGTAATCAAAGGGATTATGAAATTGTCTAAAGATAGGGATTTCGTGTCTTCTAGGTACCTTTGATAATTGGTGTAGACAAGAAATTTTGGATGATCAAGACTAAAAGAAAAACTAAATATTTTAATCTTGGTTAATTAAAATAAATCCATGAATAAATATAATTATTTTTCGATTAATATATTATGGAATTGGGTTATTAAAATTAGGCTATTGTTAAGAGTTCATTTCAAATTAAATCCAATATCTTATGGATTAAGTAGACTTGGATTGGGACATTAAATTTGGACCATTGGAAAGGATCTATTAAACCCAAATGGTGTGAATTAAATGAAATCGGACTAAATTTAAATTAAGCCTAAGTCACCTCATACCTAAGCCCATTAAGGTTTATTGGAAGGCTTCTCAAAGTTCCACATTGATTGTTTATGTTAAAATTAAGAGATCTTAAACCTATATATAGGGCTTTTACTCAAAGGTTTAAGGCATCTCAGGAGCTTCAATGAACAAAAAATTTGTTTGAAGAGTATCATGACATAAAAATATATGTTTATTAAAAATGTAGTCGTCATGCACCAACAAATTTTAAACTCTACTCCTTAAGATATATAAATAAGTACAGTGGAGAGTAAGGTATCGAATCCCACAATGAACAACAGAAGAAGTATACTCTATAAGAAAACATCAACCACTTTATGCACATGAAATCATCTTGTGAACACTTAGCTAAATTAATCGTAATATTGACCTATTAACATGTATGCACAAATAAGAGGGGAAATTAAATTATGAAACTACCTAAAATTAATAGTAACGGTAAAGAATAAATATCCATTGCCCATGATTGATGAATTGTTCGATCGGTTACAAAGAGTAGGATGATTCTCAGAGTTAGACTTGAGGCAAGGATATTACTAAGTTTAGATTCGGGAAGAAAATATACTGAAAACTGTATTTAACACGATATGGACCTTTTGAGCTTGTACTGAGGCCTCTTTGCTGTCACTAATGCCTGCTGTTTCATAGATCTAATGCACCGGATATTTCGGCCCAATTTTGTAGTTATATTCATACATGATATTTTGGTGTACTCCAAAGATCTCCAAGAACATGAACAATAATCTTTGGAAAGTAATAGGAAAGTTAAGAGAGACCAAGCTATATGCAAAATTTAGTAAGTGTGAGTCTTGGCTACAAGAAGTAGCATCCTTGGGACATGTGATATCCAAAGTCGTGAGTACAATAGATCTTGCAAAAGTCAAAGTAGAATTGGAAACGTCTTGAGATTCTAACTGAATACGATGTTTTCTGCGAGATTTACTGAGAAATTTTCTAAGATAGATTTACTTTGAATCGACTCACCCAAAAGAAAGTTTCTTATGTTTGGACTGAGAAATTTGAGGGAAAATTCCAGGAGTTGAGAAAATGGTTAAGCTTTGCTCCTGTTTTAACATTGCCAATGATGGACAAACCTTATGAGGAGTACACAGATATGTCAAAGGAAGGATTGAGAGGAGTATTGATGCAGGAGAGAAAGGTGATAGCTTATATATCTAGGAAATGGAAACCTCATGAGGAGAATTGCATTACACATAATTTGAAGTTAGTTGCTATTGTGTTTGCCCATAAGGAGTGGAGATATTATTTGTGTGGGGCTGAATTAGAAATCTTCACCGACCTCAAAAGTTTGAAGTATGTTTTTACTCAAAAGGATTTGAACATAAGGTAAAGTTGATGGATGGAATTTTTGGAAGGATTTCAATATCCAATTAAATATCATCTTGGAAATGCAAACACAGTAGTAAATGCCCTTAGTAGGAAGGTGAATTTATCAACTCTTCGGACGTTACAAATTCCAGAATTCGAAGTATTTACTGTAGACGGAGAAATAAAGATAAGTAATACTTCCATTCAACCTGCCTTCCTACAATAGTTGAAGATAGAGCAAGATAAAGATGAAGAGTGCAAAAGTTAGTGCAAAAGGAGGCGAATACAGAAGGAGATGAGTTCCGAAAGGACAATGATGGGAGTAATTGCTACCGGGGTCGGTATTATATTCTAAAACGATTTGCGATGAGATAAGATGTTTTAATGGAGGCACCTTAGAGTAAGTATACCATCCATCCAGGAGCTGTAAAGATGTATCAAAACCTAAAATGACATTATTGGTGGACTAGTATGAAGAAGGACAATTCAGACCTTGTAACTCAATATTTAATTTTTCAGTAAAGGAAAGCCAATCAACAACGACCTGGAGGGTTACAACCATTATCTACTCCATCGTGGAAATGGGATGAAATTACTATAGACCTCATTACAGGATTACCTATGATAGTAGAGCAACGAGATACTATTCGAGTGATAATGGATCAACTAACTAAGTTTGCTTATTTCGTTCCTATTAATTAATGGAATTCCCTAAAGAAGTTAAGTGAAATCTATATGAAGGAAGTAATCAGACTGCAAGAGTATCCTCTAGTATTGTGTCATATCAAGATCCTAGATTTACCTTAAAGTTTTAGACTAAGTTGCAGTAGAGGTATGCAACAATAATTAAGTTCAGCATAGCAGCTCACCTACACACGGATGGATAGACAGAACGAGTGAATGGAATTTTGGAAGACATGTTCTGGGCTTGCGTTTTGAATTTTGGAGTTTAGTAGATTGATAATTTAGCATATGCAGAATTCATATACAATAACAGTTATCAATCAGCAATTGGAAAGGTCCCATTTGAAGCTTTGTATAGAAGGAAATGAAGTCCAAAACAAAGAATGCATGAACCAGATGCTTTGGGTCTTGAAAAAGTTTGACATGTGGTGGAGATGATTAACATCATGTTAGAGGCAGTTCAGAGTAGACAAAATAGTCATACGAACCGATGTAAGAGAGATTTGGAATTCGTAGAATGAGATCATGTATTTTTGAAGTTGACTCCACAACAACAATTGGGAATCAAAGGACAAGACAAGAAATTGGTATTTAGGTACGTTGGACCATTCCCTATTGTCGAGGGGATTGGGAAGGTGACCTATCGATTAGAGTTACTAGTAGAGCTTCAAAGTATTCCCGATGTGTTCCATGTTGCCCAACTTCAGAAATATGCAACTGATCCTGCACACATTTTGAATAATGAGCTTGTTGAGCTAACTCTAAGCTTAAAGTATGAGGAAAAGCCTATTAAGATCTTAGAGTATATTGAAAAGAGAGTGCCGAATAAAGAAAATTTCACTTATAAAAGTATTATGGAATCATCATCTAGTGCGAGATGCAACTTAGGAAATGGAAGCGAAGATATTGAAGAAGTATCCGTAATTATTCTAGGTTTAAGTCAATTTCGAGGACAAAATTTTTTGTAAAGAAGGGAGATTGTAATATCCCAAATTTTAATTAATGATTGTTCACTACTTGTGATAGGATGAGAATTTATATCAATGGCTAGAACAAAAGATGATCGGTATAATGAGACGAATATTTTGATATAATAATATCTTGTCGGGACGTGGATGTAATTATTGGATTTTGTTCTATCCGTACCCTGAATCTTTGGAAGGCTACTATTATTAACAAAATAATAATTTGAGGGTACACTGAGAAGAAAAACTGATCAGTGCAATGAAACGTGCATTTTGGTATGAATTATGTTATCCGGGTTATTGGGGGTATTTTCATCATTTTGACCACTCCCGCGACTGACTATAAATTTGACCAAATTGAGAAGGAATTAAAGAATTTAATTATTACTAATGGAATCTATGAAATTTTTGGAGTTGAATGGTGAAGTAAAATATTTTTTTATTCTGGACTCGATTTTGGCCATTTTTGAGAAAAATTAGAAATGCAGGTAAAACTTGGGCGTGTGCAACTATGTGATTGGTGGATAGGGACATGTGTCACATTATGAGAGGTTGTATGAGATTTCATACGAGATAAAGCTTATCAAATAAATTTTACAAAATAAAAAAAATTTATGGACAAATGAAATTGCGACACGTGGCGGATAGCCCACCATTTGTGACCAAATGGTCACCAATTTGGACCAAGAATGGCGGTTGAGGAGCTGAAAAACAGCCAGATTTCATGCATAAGGAGTAGGGAAAGAAAAGAGAAAGAAAAGGAAAGAGGAGCTAGAGAAATTAGGGAGAAAAAAGAAAAAGGAGAGAGGAAGAAAGATGTGTGTGTATGTTCTTGGTGTTCTTGGAGCAAAATCAAGCCAAGTGATCCCACATACAAGGTAAAAGTCTATGCTTCAAGAATTAAAGTAAGTGTCAGATGCCTAAGGGTTTTTGAATGATGTTTTGTGTGAATAAGAACTGAATATTTATGGTGGCTTAAAGGGTTGTTTCCAGTTGAGGAGATGATGATCAAAGTAGAGTAAAAATAGAATTTACTTGATTGGAAAAATGGATTATACTAGCCTTTGATTAGAAAAGATGAATTTGTGTTGAATAAGTGTGATTCTTGTAAGCTATTGGAATATGGAAATCATAGATTTAAACATGATTTGAAGGAAAATTGAATGAATTAATGGTTCCAAGATGTTAAAGACTAAAGAAGAACAAAGGAAAGCATGGATAGTAGAATTTTGGTAAAACTAATAGGGTCGTTTTTGCCCTGTATTGTGTTATGGGAACTAGAACTCAGAAAAGGCCAATACTTTAAGAGTCTTACGGTCATTTTGGTATATCGTAGAGAAAAATTGGAGTTGTGGATTGAAAGTTATGTACAAAACAAAATCATGTGTCAAGCAGTGAAATTCCAGAAAAATGAGTCCGAAAATGGATGAACTTAAGGTTGATTAATTGTGTGATTTTGGATGAAATAAATGGGAAATATGAAGTGAATCCATTGTATATGAAGGGATAAAGGATGTGGGAAAAGAAAAACAAAAAAATTGATCAAACGACGAAAAAACGATGTGAACGAAAGTTGAACATTTTCCTTAACTGTCAGCTAAACATCGGTTGGACGTCGGATAACAGTCGGGCAAGTCAGCTAAACGCCGGCTACTCGTCGGGCACGTCGGCTATTTTTCAGCTGAACACGATTTGGCCCGAAAAGAATGTTTGGTGTAGATTTGTTAATAAACGACCAATGGAACGTTGAAAACAGTGGAAACGATGGTTGAATGGCTGTAAACGAAACGAGTTTAGTTAGGACACGAGGTGAGTCCCTTTAATTTCTAAAGCCTTTTGAAATCTAGTGTGCTTCACATTTTCATGAAATGCTATATTTTATACCATTTTGGAAATCTCTAAATATATTTAAGGTTTATTATCTGAGCAAGAATTATTTTATGCCATTTTAGGCTTGATTGAACATCATAATTGGCTTGGAAACCTTACTGGATGATTAAAGCATGAATTTTATGAATTTAGTCATTTTGGATTAAATATTTAGATTTTTTTGAAAAATGGTAAATTTTGGAATCGGGTATTCATAAATTGATTGAAATGCCCTTATTGGAACTTTTTATGGAAATATGTTTGGAAACTTTGAATTTAATCATTTTTTGGATTAGAATTATGGATTTCTTGAAATGAGTTCCGTTTGAAATCGGGTATTTGGAAAATGATCAAAATGTCCTTATCGGAATGTTTATGAAAACTTTTGAAATCGGATATACGGTAAATGACCAAAATACCATTATTGGAACTTTTGTGAATACTTTTCAAATTGGATAAATGTAAAATGACCCGAATACCCTTGAAAAGTCTTTTGGGATCGGGTGTGGGTAAAATGACCTGAATACCATTGGAAATGACTTTTGTAATCGAGTACGGAGAAAATGACCCGGATAGTCTTGGAAACATGTTTTGATGTACGAACATAACTCTTTATCCTGTTTCAACGATTTTGAAAATGATCTCTCGTGATGAGATTGACTTTTGGAAAACGAACTTTTGATCCCTGAAATTGTTTTATTGGCCTGGTATGCCATGGAATGATTTGATTGGCTCTGCAAAGCCTATGTGAATGATGATTTGACTTGCAAGTCAGTGGGATCAAATTCTGTAAAGTGTTATTTTACCCCAAAAATGTTTTGATTTGAAAATCCTATAGAATCAGATAACCCTCTGGCCTGATCAGTCAGATGGGATTGGTATTATTAACGTTGAGTACTCAGTAAGGACTTTGATCTTTATACTAGCCTACATTGGAGTTAGATGACCCTAGTAACCTGGCCTAGTTCTAGGGATTATCTTACTCCGAACGAGGTGACAGGACATTGAGATGCATCGTCCTAGCTTGCTATTTAGCACTTGGCAATTGCCGTGTCTGCGGACACTCGGTGCGTTTAACTTCTTGCCACCTCGATGATGATGGATGTCAGGATTGGGACTCCTGGCTTATAGTGGTAAATAAAAGATTGTGTGCTGCGGTATACCTAAGTAGAAGTACGCTATGGTGTACTTATTCCAGTGATGCACGGTTAAGTTCTGAGGTTGTGGTCTCAATACAATAATAGGTGGTGTCGAAGGCAAGGATTCCAGAGTTGCATACAGGTCGACCTTCTGTTGGAGAAGTGCCTGTGATTTGGAAAAATTAGGGCAATGATTTGAAATTGAAATACAGTTTTCCAAAAATGATTGAATTCTGAATAAACTCTTCGTTAATGAGTTTTGGAATCATTTCCAGTGAAAAAATGATATGCTATTCCATAAAAGTTTTATGTACTCTGTTTCTTTGATAAAGCACTAGCACACACGTGACTCACTGGGTGATTTTTCACTCACACGTGTCTTTTATCTTACCCTTTTTGTAAGATCCGGAGTTGAGCTGACCTACAGATAGAGGACGATACCACAGTGACAGCAGAATAGGTCCGGAAGTTTCCCTTTTGGATAATGTACCTTATTACTGATGTTGAGAGAAAATTTTCATGTATGAGATTCTTTGCTATATATGTGCATGTGACCATCAGTATGGGTTGTTGTATGGATCTGGACCTTACATACTCTATTGGTTTTTCGTTATAAAGACCCCTTTTCTGGGTAACTGGTTGGGGTGACACCCGGTGTTGATATGCTTCTGCTGTTACCTTTTGTAGTGGTGTTACAATCGGCATCAAAGCCTAGTTTTATAAAATTATGGTGTATCATCATATGCATTGATGGAACTCTTTCATTGTGGAGTTATGACGGATAGGAGTGATAAGGGCAAGCGCCTAATAGATAAGTATAGCGATGATAGGAAGGAAGAGACAGATTAGCATTCGGGTGTGAAAAGATCTGGGAGGATTAGGATTATCCACTGAGCAGGTGTGCCAAGACGTTTCACTTGGATAGGATCCGGCCCTTGCCGCCTTCATACAGCCTATCTCACCAAGAATGCATTTGACCCTGTAGTGCCTGTCATTACCTTATTTGCATGAGACCTCAGCTTGGAAAGGACACCTACTCCCGAGAGGACATCATCACCACATGAGGAGATGGGTGGTGATTTTGATGAAATTGATGTCGATATTGAACCACGCCATCAGGATAATAATGAGGATAGTGTCCCCGTTGGTGTAGTATTATCTGAGGATAATGAGAAGGAATTTAGAGGGGATACTCTGGGAGTATTAGAGATAAGATGTTATGTTTGGAGGATATCGAGATAGGAAGAGATCAGAAGGTACCCGAGGTGAAGGTACCTGTGGTCAAGGAGTTAGAGGAAGACTTGGAAATAGACTCGACAAATTGGCTTGGTTACACCCTGATGCAGATGAAGGTGAAGGATTTAATACAGTCGAATCCTATACGGTTTCTACTAATTCAGAACCTCCCATTTCAGATAGTGATAACGATGAGCAGGAGGATGAGATGTGGATATATGTAGTAGGATATGTACAGTCCGGCTAGTGTATATGACTGTGTGCTTGGCACACAAATTTTATACTGGCTTTGTGTTTGATGAGAATGATTATATGTTATGATCATGCTATGTGCACTATAGCTCTTTTGTGCCTACTCTTGAGTTATGTTATATCGTTTTACTAGCAAAATCGTATGAACTAGACAGATGTCTCCTAAATAAACTTTTGGATGATCATCGCGAACTACCCAACATAAACCTGAGCTAATGGTGGAGGAATCGCATGTGGAAGGTTCCCACTTTGTGAATTTAGATTATTTTATGTTCTAAACCTTCTAGAAAATGGATGATACCATTCAACGGATAGCTGAGACTATTACTAGAGCTAACGAGAATGCTGGAATAAATGAGAATATGAGTAGGAAAAATCGAAGTGAATTTTAGGGTATGAGTCGGAAAAGATCTGGAGGACCTCGATGACAGAAGAAAGGAAAGATATAGAAGAGGGGAGGCCTAACTAAAGGACAACCCTCTTTTAGATGCTTTAATTATAGGAAGGAAGGGCATAAAAGTTTCAATTGCCCTCACCTCCGAAGGATTGGAGGATGGAGTCGACTAGGAAGAAACAATCAGGGGCAGAAGTCAGGACTAGAAAGAGAGAACCTAGGCAAGCTTTTACCCTTAAAGCTGGATCCGCTGAACTAAGTAAATGGTCGAGTGGTTGTATTGAAGAAAGTGGATGATCATGTCACAGTAGTGAAAGGTACACTCCTTAGCTTTAAATCATGATGCTAAGGTATTGGTAGATCCCAGTTCTATGCATTCCTTTGTTGCTAATGTATTTCTTGACGCTATGGGGATAAAAAGAGGGAAGAAATTTCATAAGAAATGCTTGTCAATACCCCATTGGGAAAGTAAATGAATAGTGAGAAAGTACATAAGGAATGTAAGATCTTTGTAGGAAATGAAATTTTGAAGGAGATTTGATATGTTTACCCATAAACGACTAAGATGCTATCTCAGGCATGGACTGGCTATCCCAGTATCATAATCAAGTTGACTGCAGACATAAAGTAGTACAATTCCGTCAGCCTGAGAAACCTATAATGGAAATTGTAGACAAGACTGGGAGGAAAAGTAATACTTGCATATCGGGACTCAAGGCCCGGAAGATAATTAAAAAAGGGTGTACTAGGTACTTGGCCTATGTAATTAATAAGCCAGGAGGGGTTAAGAAACCCGAAGAAGTTCTTGTTATGAATGAGTATTTGGATGTTTTTTTAGTGAAATTGAAGGAATTACCACTGAAGAGAGAAGTAGAATTTTCTATTGAGTTAGTGACATTGATAGAACCAATTTTAAGAACTCCCTATTGAATTGCACCTACAGAATTGCAGGAGCTTAAAAAATAATTACAGGAATTAATGGAGCAAGAATTCATTCAGCCTAGTATTTCATCCTGGGGAGTAACTATCTTGTTTGTTAGAAAGAAAGATGAGTCACCATAGATGTATATAGATTTGTAAGGTTAAATGCAGTAACGATAAAGAATAAATATCCATTGCCTATGATTGATGAATTGTTTGATCGGTTACAAAGAGTAGGATGATTCTCAGAGTTAGACTTGAGGCAAGAATATTACTAAGTTCGGATTCGGGAAGAAAATATACTAAAAACTACATTTAACATGATATGGACCTTTTGAGCTTATAGTGAGGCCTCTTTGATGTCACTAATGCCTATTGTTTTATAAATCTAATACACCGGACTTTTCAGCCCAGTTTTGTGGTCATATTCATAGATGATATTCCGGTGTACTCCAAAGATCCCCAAGAACATAAACAATAATCTTCAGAAAGTATTAGGAAAGTTAAGGGAGACCAAACTATATGCAAAATTCAGTAATTGTGAGTCTTGGCTTCAAGAAGTAGCATCCTTGGGACATGTGATATCTAAAGTCGTGAGTACAATAGATCTTGCAAAAGTCGAAGTAGTGAGGAATTGGAAACGTCCTAAGATTCTGACTAAATACGATGTTTTCTGGGATTTGCAAGATTTTATTGGAGATTTACTAAGAAATTTTTTAAGATAGCTTTATTTTGAGTCAACTCACCCAAAAGAAAGTTCCTTATGTTTGGATTGGGAAGTATGAGGGAAAATTTCAGGAGTTGAGAAAAGGATTAAGCTCTACTCTTGTTTTAACATTGCCAATGATGGACAAATCTTATGAAGAGTACATTGAAGTGTCAAAGGAAAGACTGAGAGGAGTATTGATGCAGGAGAGAAAGGTGATAGCTTGTATATCTAGGAAATGGAAACCTCATGAGGAGAATTATATTACACATGATTTGGAGTTAGTTGCTAATATGTTTGCCCTTAAGGAGTGGAGACATTATTTGTGTGGGGCTAAGTTAGAAATCTTCACCGACCACAAAAGTTTGAAGTATGTTTTTACTCAAAAGAATTTGAACATAAGGCAAAGTTGATGGATGGAATTTTTGGAAGGATTTCAATGTCCAATTAAATATCATCCTGGAAAAGCAAACACAGTAGTAAATGCCCTTAGTAGGAAGGCAAAATTTTCAACCCTTCGGACGTTACAAATTCCAGAATTAGAAGTATTGGCAGTAAGCGGAGAAATAAGGATAAGTAATACTTCCATTCAACCTGTCTTCCAACAACAGTTGAAGAGAGAGCAAGACAAAGATGAAGAATGCAAAAGTTAGTGTAGAAGGAGGTGAATACAAGAGGAAATGAGTTCCAAAAGGAAAATGATGGGATTAATTGCTACCGAGGTCAATATTATATTCTAAAACAATCTACGATGAGATAAGATGTTTTAACAGAGGCACCTTGGAGTAAGTATACCATCCATCCAAGAGTCGTAAAGATGTATCAGAGCTTAAAACGACATTATTGGTGGATTGGTATGAAGAAGGACAATTCAGACCTTGTAACTTGATGTTTAATTTGTCAGTAAAGGAAAACCAATCAACAATGGCCTGGAGGGTTACAACCATTATCTACTCCATTGTGGAAATAGGATGAAATTACTATAGACCTCATTATAGGATTACCTATGATAGTAGAGCGACGAATACTATTTGGGTGATAATGGATCGACTAACTAAGTCTACTTATTTCATTCCTATTAATTAACGGAATTCCCTAGAGAAGTTAAGTGAAATCTATGTGGAGGAAGTAATCAGACTGCATGAGTATCCTCTAGTATTGTGTCAGATTGAGATCTAAGATTTACCTCAAAGTTTTGGACTAATCTGCAGTAGAGGTTTGGGACCACAATAAAGTTCAGCATAGCAGCGCACCTACACACGGATGGATAGACAGAACGAGTAAATGGAATTTTGGAAGACATGTTCTGGGCTTGCGTTTTGAATTTTGGAGTTAAGTAGATTGATATTTTAGCGTATGCAGAATTCAAATACAATAACAGTTATCAATCAACAATTGGAATGGTCCCATTTGAAGCTCTATATGGAAGGAAATGAAGTCCATATTGAAGAATGGGTGAACCAGATGCTTTGGGTCTTGAAAAAGTTCGACATGCTGTGGAGATGATTAACATCAAGTTGGAGGCAGTTCAGAGTAGACAAAAAAAGTCATGCGAATCGACGTAAGAGAGATTTGGAATTCGTAGAATGAGATAATGTATTCTTGAAGTTGACTCCACAGCGACAATTGGGAATCAAAGGATAAGAAAAGAAATTGGCATTTAGGTACGTTGGATTATTCCTATTGTCGAGAGGATTGGGAAGGTGACCTATTGATTAGAGTTACCAGTAGAGTTTCAAAGTATTCCCGATGTGTTCCATGTTGCCCAACATCAGAAGTATGCAACTGATCCCGCACACATTTTGAATGAAGAGCTTGATGAGATAACTCTAAGCTTAAAGTATGAGAAAAAGCCTATTAAGATCTTGGGGTATACTAAAAAGGGGGTGCCGAATAAAGAAAATTTCACTTATAAAAGTGTTTTGGAATCATCATCCATTGCGAGATGCAACTTAGGAAACGGAAGCGAAGATATTGAAGAAGTATCTGTAATTATTCTAGGTTTAAGTTAATTTCGAGGACGGAATTTTTTGTAAAGAAGGGAGATTGTAATATCCCATATTTTAATCATCTATTGGCCATTACTTGTGATAGGATGAGAGTTTATATCAATGGCCAGAACAAAAGATGATCGGTATAATGAAACGAATATTTTGGTATAATAATATCTTGTCGGAACTTGGATGTAATTATTGGATATGTTCTACCCGTACACTAAATCTTTGGAAAGCTACTATTATTAACAAAATAACAATTTGAGGGTACACCGAGAAGAGAAACTGATTAGTGTAATGAAACAGTGTGAATTATGCTATTCGGGTTATCGGGGGCATTTTCGTTATTTTGACCACTCCCACGACTTTGACAGCAAATTTGACAAAATTGAGATGTAATTGAAGAATTTAAGTATTACCAATGGATTCAATGGAATTTTTGGAGTTGAATGGTGAAGTAAAATATTTTTCCATTCCGGACCCGATTTTGGCCATTTCTAAGAAAAATCAGAAATGTGGGTAAAACTTGGGCATGTGGCACTTTGTGATTGGTGGATAGGGACATGTGTCACATTATGAGAGGTTTTATGAGATTTCATACAAGATAAAGCTTATCAAATAAGTTTTACAAAATAAATAAAGAAATTAGTGGACAAATGAAATTGCGACACATGGCGGATAACCCACAATTTGTGACCAAATGGTCACCAATTTGGACCAAGAATGGCGGTTAATGAGCTAAAAAACAGCCATATTTCGTGCATAAGGAGTAGGGAAAGAAGAGAGAAGGAAAAGGAAAGAAAGGCTTGAGAAAAATAGGGAGAAAAAAGAAAAAGGAGAGAGGAAGAAAGATGTGTGTGTGTTCTTGGTGTTCTTGGAGCAAAATCAAGCTAAGAGATCCCACATACAAGTTAAAAGTCTATGAGTCAAGAATTAAATTCATAGATCTCATTACGGTGATTATATTGATATGAATTTTAACATGAAAACATGGTTTTCATGTATTGATTTTGGATCAAAGCTAGGGTTTGTGAACTTTTGTGTATGAACCTTGTATATGCTTATATAAGTGAAGGCAGCCTAAGGGTTTTTGAATGATGTTTTGTGTGAAGAAGAACTGAATAATTATGGTGGTTTAAAGGGTTGTTTCCGGTTGAGGAGATGATGATCAAAGTAGAGTAAAAATGGAATTTACTTGGTTGAAAAAATGGATTATACTAGCCTTTAATTAGAAAAGGTGAATTTGTGTTGAATAAGTGTGATTCTTGTGAGCTATTGGAATTTGGAAATCACAGATTTAAACATGATTTGAAGGAAAATTGAATGAATTAATGGTTCCAAGATGTTAAAGACTAAAGAAGAATAAAGGAAAGCATGAATAGTGGAATTGAGGTAAAACTATTGGGGCTGTTTTTGCCCTGTATTGTGTTATCGGTGTGTTTCTCTTCTTCTTCTTGAATTTTCTAGGCTTGGGCCCAATTTTAAAAGAAGAAGCCCTAGCAATCATAGCCTTAGACTGTGGCTTCATGACCTTCTCTGCCACCTGGAGGTCTTTCATTAACTCGGTTAAACTCATGTTTAACTTGTTCATATTGTAGTTCAACTTGAACTGAGTAAAAGAGCCCATCAGAGATTCGAAAACCATATCCACTTAGTTCTCGGGGTCAATAATAGCCCCTAAGACTTCTGCTTCCTCAAAAGCAGCAATCATTTTGAGCATATATACTCCTTGATTGATGCTCCCTCAACATTTTTGTGTTTATGATCGTCCTAAGAGATTCGTGCCTTGCGGGCCGGCTCTAATTGGCGAACATCGTAGCTAATAACTAGCTAATGTCGTACGCAGTGGCCATGTGCTCGTGTTTGGACTGGAGCACATTAGACATAGAGGCCAACATGCAGCAACGAACCATTTTGTTGACCTTCTTTCCTGCTTTCTCAGCCTCTCGCTCTTCAGCGGTGGAACCCTCTCTAATAATAGAGCAGATTTTTTACAGGACATACTTATACTCCTTAACAGTAAGATTATGTCCAAGTTCCTTTTCCAGTCCACATAATTTGGACCTGTTAACTTATTTTCTCAAAGAATAACAACCAAAGGACTAAAAGAATATCCACCAACCATTTCTGAAAAATTGAAAATAAAAGAAATCTCAGTTTGTGAAAAAACAAAAAATAATTTGTGCCTTTATCCTCATATTAAATCTGATAATAGTTAACCCTATCACTATTATCTTTAATATGATTAATTTAGTTCTTAGAAAAACTGACATATCTTCTTGGAAATATTAACAATTTCCTAAGCTAAGTGTATTAACCACCACAAATTAATTTCCCTTCTAGGTAATGATCTAGAATATAATTCCATTGATGCGATGGCAATTTTTTTTCTCATTTCCTATGGACATTCCTCACACTATAACCTCCAATGTGGGCTGGCCAATCATAGCACGTGTTTTGGGTTATTAATTATATCCACCCATTAGTTCTAGATCCTTGTGATATCCCCATCCTATACGTGTTCACTCCCAGGGTGATGCGAGGGGATCCATGATCTCTAATAAGGATTGTGATGGAAGCCGTAGAGCCGTTGGAACCCCTCTCCCATTTAGTCTTTTAAAACAAGTGTTTTTTTTTTTTTAAAAAATATCCTTTTGAAAATATCTCATTAAGTATCCCTTAACTCTTTGTAAAATAACTAAATTCATAAATCTTATGTCAAGGTAAAATTCTTTAAGAGATTTTCTATGAATTTATTTTACACAGTTAAGACCTTAATGATTTTCAAAAATTTCATTTTAAACTTTCTAGAAACTTTGGTCTCAAGTTTAATTTGACAAAAACAATTTTCTAGTTCAAAAATAAAACAAAAATGGCTTTCCATTTTAACTTACAAAATATCTAAATTCAAAATATTTTTTATGTCAAGGATTAAATCCTTTGAGAAAATATCAAAGGATTAATTTTTGTCCAAGTTAAAAATAACCATTTTTTTAATTTGAAAAATATTTTTCTTGTCATAAATTTTCCAAAGACTTTGGTTTTTGAGAAAACGTGCACATAAAGTACAAAAAGAAATAAACATGCTAGAAAACTGTAAACGTTTCATGCTTTTTTATTCTTTTAACCTAAGTGTTCACATAATAGAATTAAACACATTAATTAATTAATGGTCTTGTTTAATCCTAAATTTCCTTTACTATTATTTTTCATGCAAAATATTCAAAGAATATTAACTATTGCAATAAAAATAACTTCGCCTGGTATGGGACTAAAAACAAAAAAAAAAAAAAAACTTTTTTTTCCTGTTTGTCCAGTGCACCCGCCACACTGGATCATGACCCATGGGAAAAACCCATGGACCGCGATCTAGGAGGGTGCCCGGGACCTGGGTCCCCATGCTACAACTTCCGTGAGGAAGCTGCTGCCCGGTTTTCGTACCGGGCTTGTGGGAGGAGCTGGCTTCCGCGAGGAAGCTTCCTCGCGCATGCCATGGAGCCGAGGCCAACTCAGGCCTGGTTCGACTGGCTTGGATGACTTTGACTCCTCTCTCATGTTGTAGCGCAGCTCAACTTCTCGGCTCGGCTCCTTGTGGCTGGCTGCAATAGTGACCTTCTTCTCTGAATCTCCTCTGTGCATTGCAGACGTCCTGGGCTCGGTTTTTTTTTCATCAATTTCGACCAAAACTCATCCAAAATAATCCACAAACGCCTATGCCTTTAATTATAGGCTTACATGAACACTATGAAAGCTTCAAAAATAACTTTTACAATGTTCCAATGTCTCAACCGTGAGACTTACAGAGAAACTACTCATACCAGAAAATACGAAAGATCACTGATTTTTAATCATCTGACCAATTTTATTCACTAACATGCAACTTATATTGCCATATAAGCTATGCTTCGATACTACTTGAAGGCAAAACATGCCAAAACAAAAAATGCACTGTAGCATGCTAATAAAAAAGAGCACACGCAGAAACACAGCGGAAGAAATTTTTTTACACCTCAGCGTGATTTTCCTGGTCTAGGGGGTGTCGGTACTTCGGTCTGAACTATTTCTGGTTCTAAGATAGATCCTTCAGGCTGTTGTCCCACAAGATGACGGCTTCTTCAGGGCATCAATGCGAATCCCCTTGGCTATTGGAATATAACCCTGCCTGAATTGCCTGGTGAAAGCTATGAATTAAGAGGATGATCTTTCTACTCCGACTAAATGCTATTGAGCATTAATCAGGAGAGTTTTGTGTCTCTATTCTTGCTATTTTCAAAACACAGAGAACACACAAGAGAGAAGAGAGAGGACGAAAACTGCTTGAGGGAAAAAGAACGTGCCTCTGTCAACCTCCGTTGTTACTGAATGCCAACAACCTTAATGATAGGTTATTATACGGGCATTCAAAAATCAAACAGAAACCCTAACGCCCACGTTATGTTAAGCCATTAAATAGGCCTTTGGACCTATGGCCCAATTCATTAGGTTAAGCTTTTTAATTTAATTTAATTATTCCTGGACTATAGAAGCCTAGCAATTAAATGAATTAAATAATCCAATAGACCAATATAAACCTCAAGCCTTGGCCCAGTTCATTAGGTTAAACCTTTAATTCAATTTAATTATTCTTGGACTAAAACAAGCCCAATAATTAAATTAATTAAATAACCCAAATGGGCCAATATATAATTCTCCCTTTTTTGGACCTTTTTTTTTATTCTAGCCTAATAAATAAACCAGGCTACTCGAATAAAATAAAATCCATTTAATATAAGAACAATCCCTCAATCTAAAATCATCAGGACTTATGGGCTATTCCAAGGACCAAAAGACATATCACATTGGCTACTAAAATGAATAAAATACCCCTACTATAAAAATAGCTGTATTTTGCATTTTAAACATTTTCTAATATCACCATAAGGAAATATTGACCCCCAAGGACAATGCTGTATTAGCAAAGTCTCCTACCTATAGGTGTAATGACTAAAATACCCCTATACGCATCGCCGTACATTTTAGGGAGGAAGAGTGTACTAACACCTCTCTAAAAGACATCTACCATCCTTAGACCTCTAACCCAATGATCCACGACTCCTGGAACGTTTCCGCTTTCCAAGGGAGCTACCTTAAAGCAAACACCCAAGTCATGTTTCCCAGGGCCCTAGATATTTAGATCATTCGAACAATTACAAGGGGCGATATAACACATAAGCTATCTCGTACAAGTCTGTCTTAACTAACTAGTCATATATACCAACATACAAATATATTGGCTCTACGATAGAACCCCAACTAAGCATATCAAAGTATATGCTTCCAGCTTCGTCAGACCATCAACTCATACTCAAGCAGTAAAGTATTAGTCCACGCTGTAGCAGTAATAGTCTGGGTTTTTTTTAAATAGTATTTTTAGAAACCACTATTACAAGTCTTGTTCTACTATTCGAAATACGCTCACGCTATGAAGTGAGTGGATTACCCATTTGCTAAAGGTAAGCCATTCCCCATTTAGAATTCATAACACAATAACTTAAATATGATGAGATTTTCATTTTCACCAATCAATTAAGGACAAACGTTTATGTGTTAAGTAATCCATGATCTATACCTTACTATGACATACCACCATTTACTTGGATCACTTACTTAAACACAATAGGTCCTTTTCAAACATAAATCGTGCATAAATAAAATATAAATTCACAAACAAATTTTTAGAATAAATTCTTTTATTAATTAATTCGATAATTACATCGAAAACTTAGTCCAGAGGGCATACATTCCAACAATAAGTATGTCCTATACGAGACCTGCCCAGTAATTGGGGAAAATTCCACCGCTGAGGAGTGTGAGATTGAAAATGCATGGAAGAAGGCTGACGAAATGGCCCGATGTTATATGTTAGCCTCTATGTCAAATGTGCTACAATCTAAACACGAGCACATAGCTACTGCATATGATATTAGCACATCTCTAGCCACAATATTCACAGATAAGAGCCGGCCTGCAAGGCAGGAGACTCTTAGAACGATCATAAACACCAAGATGGTTGAGGGAGCATCAATTAGAGAGCATATGCTCAAAATGATTGCTACTTTTGAGGAAGCAAAAGTCTTAGGAGTTGTTATTAATCCTGAGAGCCAAGTAGATATGGTTCTTGAATCTTTGTCGGGCTAATTCGTTTAGTTCAAGTTGAATTACAACATTAATAAGTTAAGCATGGGTTAAACAAAGTTGATGAATGAGCTTCAGGTGGCAGAAAAGGTCATGAAGCCACAAACTAGAGCTATGATGGCTTCTTCTTTGAGAATTAGGCCCAAGCCTAGAAAGTTCAAGAAGAAGAAGGGTAATTGTAACACCCTACTACTTACGTACCCAGATAAGGTGGGATGTCGCCCGTCTAGAGGACCATGGGTCTTTATAACGAGGTGAAAATAATAACTAATAAATATAAAAAAAACCAACGAAACAAAATAATAAAATACTCTCATTACATCCGGGGGAAATACTTATACAAATTCGAGAGATCAAAACTAACAAACATCTCTTGAAAGAAAAATAAATCAAAATAAAATAAACAAAAGGGCGATCTTCGCTTATTCCTTCAACCTACTTAATATAAGTACTCCCTTGAAATCATGATATAAAAGGTGTGAGGTAGACATCTTAGTAAGTCCCGTGTGTGCAAGTGTCAAATATAACCATTTCGTGCATGTAGGTTTATCAAAATTACAAAATCATGTTTGCAAGTCAATTTCATCAATAACAGTTATACAAAGGAGCCTTACTCAATGAATCCAAAATAGTTCACAAGAAATCATCGTTTCATCACATTCATAATTCATTAAGTAGGGATTAGCAATGATTCAAATAATAGTATTATAATCTATATCATGGTTATCACTATGATAGCGTCCCAATGTATTCTTTCAACAATGGGCAGTAGGGGATCCTCTCACTAGGGTGAGATCTCCTCTATCTCTACACCAACACTCCGGTTGTCCAACCCAGATCAACAATGTCCACATAGACCAATATGCTAGATCGGATAGCTTGACAAAGTAGTACTGCCTTTCCAAGTCGAGTTCATCTTTTAGAGGTGTCCTCCTGCCAGAAGACTCACTCTTACTCTTCAAGACTAGAACTACTAACCAACCCCTGCTGAGTACTAAACGCTCTCCATTTAGGGGCAGAATCATTTTTCTTTTTTTGAAATTCTTAGATTAGCTTGATTGCAAAATGTGGTTTTTCGTAATAGCATTTTCAAATCGTTTAGTGATGGTGTAAAAAATCGTTTTTGAGTTTGAATAGTTGAAATTTGATAAACTCATTTAGAAAGTAGAACACCTATGTTTCCAACCCAATTATCAAAACAACACAGTGTAACTCATCATGTTTTACCAACGTTTCAATATTTTTGTCAAAACACCATATTGACATCACTTCCAAATAACATTATAAAATTGTTTACAAACAGGTAACATTTATCATAATGGTTATGCAGGAACTTACTTGGATAAATCAATAGCTAGACCCAACTCAATTGATTGCCCTTTCTTCCACTACTTCCTTATCTAGAACAAATTATTCTATAATTAGAATCTAAATATTACAATCACTATTTCATGCAACATGACTTTTCATGATCTCATTAATCACCTAATTCATCCATGGTATCTAGGTAATTTAATTCATTAGATCACATACACAACTTCCTTTCCATGCTATTAATCATACCCATGTATTCATCCAAATCAAATCACTATATGACAACTCTTATATTCAACTAGCATAAAATCATCACAAGCAGCCCCATAAACATTAAAAGATCCCATCTTTGCCTACTTAGCATAGATCTAGATTCATTATGACAAGATGCATGAAGGTTCTATCTCATACATGCTTTGTCTATGGCTCACATCAACATATTTATCATTTTAGTCCATTCATACTTTCATACTAACCTCCGTAAGCATTCATAAGACTTTACTTTAAAGAACAAAGTCATTTAAATTAGTAAAGATAGGATCTTGATTACCTCCTAGTGCTACTAGACTTAAACATGGCAACTCCTTAATGACTAGCTTAAGTTCAATCAATAATTGAAAAGATTGGTCTACCTAGATGTCCTTGATCGAGACTTACCAAGAAAGGGATAAAATCAGTCCCTTATGGACGTGATTTAAGGGAGAAAAGAGGAAAATAATGCAATAAGAGACTAGCATGGATTCTTGTTAATGGAACAAGTACATTGGATGACCTAGCTATGAGATAATCACATGGATAACTATTTAGTGCCAGTGATATAATCTTAATATAGCAAACGTGCAAGTATCCTTAGACTTGAGATCTCCAAGGTACTTTGTTTTCTGAACATTGTGCTTTGATTCCAATCTCTGGAGCCAGATCGAGGGCCGCCTATGGGATGGATATTAGGTACATTTTGAGATAAACAAAAGTAGTTAAGAGGGTTAATAAAGGATTCACTACTCCTAATAGTAGAGGCGAATATCTCACGACCACTTGTAGGAATTACTACTCAAGAAGTCCTTGGCCAAGGCAACTGTATATTGGAAACAGTTCCAATTGATACACATCTAGAGTAGGGTTCCTAGTACAAGTACTATTATATTTGGGCCAGAATTAATATATATTCTGGAAGGAGTTGACACTAATTCTGTACTCCAGACTGAATGAAATATTGTATGGTGAAAGGAGTTAATTGCACTGTAGTTTGTTATTGAAGGGTTCATGTCAAGCCACTTGACTTCCTGGACTCTTAGGTGGTCATAATGTATTGCTAGATACCGCTCATGATCTAGGAATATGGGTTTATTAATTGATGAATTGATAAACCAATTTTGATTAGAATTAATAGGATTAATTCTAATTAATTATAGATTATTAACCTCAAAGATGTTTGGATTAATTCATGTCAGCTACCAATTGATTGGGAAACCTAATAGGTCACACACAATAGAGGATTATATACTCAAGATATTATTTGATAACATAGTGGGGTTAATTGCGAGAAAGAGAAGTTGTTGTGGCCAAATTATAATTAGTTATAATTTATGGTCCAAATTATAATTGTGAGAACTTGATATTTTCAATTACAATTAGAGAATTCTAATTGTTTTAGAATTCTCAGTTTTTAGTAGGGGTTTTTCGTGTTATATGATGATATACATGAAACCCTAGTTGAGTAGGATTGACGCCAAAACAACAACTCAAAACTTTCGCTTCTCTCTTTCTTGTTTTTCTTCAGCAAAAGGAAACGAGAAACTCTAACCCTAGCCGCCACTTTGGTTTATGTTAGCACATAAACATCTTGGTGCTTGAGTATGATCCTCCGTGTGGATTTCTGTTAGAGGTAATCACACACTGTGATTATAATAGTTGGACATTCAACTCTCGTGGTGTTTGATCAAGAGGATTGTTGGATCGCGCCTCGACTTAAAGAAGGAAAAATTTTGTATTTCAGACACTCAAAGAAAGGTAAAGCTGTTACCTTTGTTCTCTTTATATCTTGTTTTCCACAGGTATGCGAATCTTGCAATGGTATCTCGTTCTTATATTTCCGCTGCAACATCTATGATATGCGTGAGATACCCAACAGTGGTATCAGAGATTTGCTATGTGTGGTTTGTAGACATTGTTTCTTGCGTGAAAGCCGTTTCATGTAATCGTGTATGTCTTTGTTCATTGTGAAAATTGTTTTCACTCGAGTTGAAATCATTTCGAGCATTATGGGTTGGGTCCATAGAACAATATGCTTGTGTAATAGTTACAGTATATTTCAAAAAATGTTTTCTTTATGTGCTGAAAGGTTTTTACAGAAAAATGTTTTATTGAACATGTGTTGTTGCCTTCCGTTTCATCCTAATTTTTTGTTTTGTTTTGTTTAAACTAACAAATTGGTTGTTGTTTTGAGCTTCAAAACAGAAAATTCTGTTGAGAATTGTTCTCACTAAACTATTGCAGAAGATAAGGGCTCCAGAAATTTTTTCTGGAAAATTTTCTGAAAATTGCCGCCTCTTCTCGACTACAGCTAGCGTTGGCTCTAGGTCCTAGCCGGTGCCGGTTCCGGGTTGTTTCGCGACGTCCAGAAAACGTTTCTAGAAAATTTTTCATAAAACCCAACTGCAGCCGATGCCGGCTCTGGCTTCCAAAACAACGTCGGTTCTGCTCTGTTTCGCAACGTTCCAGCTATTTAAAAACAAAATTGAAATAGAATTTTGAAAGGGAAAATCTCATTTGATGAGAGACGGGACCCAAAAGCATTTTTTCAAAATTAGTTTTGAGACAAACAATTTTATTTTTCAAAATAATGATTTTGAAAATTTTAAAATTAGTGTATTTTTCTAAAATATTGATTTTAGAATTTGTCTTATTTTTCCAAAATAGTGATTTTGGAATAATAAAAATTATATGTTTATTTTGTTTAAGCATAATTAATGGCATGGTAGATGGTTATGGACTAAAACTAATTATATCTATTCATGCATTTTATAGTTTTTTTTTTTTTTATGAAATAAGGCCTGCGTGTCCTGCCTTCACTGGAATTCTTGTGTAATTATCTTCTCATCTAACTCCCTCAAATGTAACCCGAGGTTTTCTCACTTTAGGAAATTATGTAATTTGTTTACATAAGTTAGATAGGAGTAGAATTATTCTATTTAGGAGATGGCAACCAAAACAAGGTGAGAAGGTAAGACTTTCTACTTAAATCATGCATGAACATATAGGATTAACTATATTAATTTCTTTTTTGGCTCAAAGAAATTAAATTAGGGTAAAGTCCATAACCATACCACGTAATCGCTTTATTACCATGATTATCAATTATGTGATTTATTGATTTTTATGCATGTCATTTATTGAAATCACTAAAAGGAACAAATCCCTCAATTAATATTAAACCTAATTCCTTCTGTTAATATTGTAAGAACGAGAGTCCTTTTTCGAGACCAGGTTGTTGAGCAAACCCAAGCCTACTTGACATCGGGCATGTTCAAGCTATAGAATTAAATTCCTGACTAATGGGTTAGGTTTAACTAAATTCTTTATCCCGGTTAGGCAAACTCAAGCATAAAGAAATTTAGAGAAAAAGTTGGAGTAGCCCAAAAGGCTTTAAGATTAAAAGCTGTTAATCACCCAATGATCCGGTAGTTACATACGATGTAATTGGTATTGGATACCTACCAATGAACTCAAGGGCGGCTTGTTGGACAAACCCAATGTTATTCTTGAGGAATTTGGATACCGAACCACTAGAAAAGCTTCCAACGGGCTTTCCCGAATCAGTAGTGGGGGCTATTGGTTTAAGTAAAATAGTGAAGTAAAAATGCGTTTAATTAAAGTCCTAATTATTTTCATTTCATGTGCATATACAGTAGCTAACCCTCTCTATCTTTACATCTAGGACACTTGCATCATGTCAACAAGCCTAAACCTACGTAGCATCTTGGAAACTAACAAATTAAAAGAATCAAACTACCTCGACTGGTATAGATAGAAATTTGAGGATCGTTCTCAAATCGGAAAAGTTACTCTACGTGCTAGATGCTCCTATTCCGCCACCACCAGCTCAAAATGCTTATGCTGATGAGCATGCTATCTACAAAAGGCACAAGGAGGATAGTGATATAGTATCATGTATTATGCTGGCATCCATGACTCCCGAGCTACAAAAACAGCATGAGAATATGGATGCTCAATTGATTATACTACATCTTCGAGAGCTGTTTGATGCCCAAGCTAGAACTAAGAGATACGAGATCTCAAAGCAACTATTCCATTGCAAATGGCAGATGGTTCTTCTGTGGCCACTCATGGACTGAAGATACTGGGCTTGATAGAGAAGCTTGGATCACTCGGGTTCGCAATGGACCATGACTTAAGTATTGACTTAATTCTGCAATCTTTGCCTAATAGTTTCTCACAATTTGTGATTAACTATCAGATGAACAAGATTGAGTCCACCATTCCTGAGTTGATCAATCTTCTCAAAACTGCGGAGTCCTCCATAAAGAAGGATTCCAATGCAATTTTAATGGTAGAATCTTCTTCTTCTAAGAAAAAAGTTCAAAAGAAGAAGAAGGCTCTTATGAAGCTTAAAGGTGGTGTGAGGAAGAAGGACACTGCTACCAAGGGACCATGCCATCATTGTGGTAAGATGGGCCACTAGAGGCGCAACTGCAAGGCCTACTTGGAGACCGTTAAGGACAAGAAGCAGAAGGAGAAGCTTGCAAGCACTTCTACTTCTACTCCGGGTATATTTACGATTGAGATAAATACTGCCTTTAGAAATGAAATATGGGTATTAGATACCAGATATGGATCTCATTTGTGCAATAACTTGCAGGGACTAAGGAGCAGTAGAAGGCTAGAGAAAGGCGACGTGGACCTACGTACTGCAAATGGGGCAAAGGTTGCTGCACTTGCTATGGGGACATACGAGCTGAACCTGCCTTCGGGATTAGTTCTAAAATTACAAAACTGTTATTATGTACCAGTTTTAATGAAAAATATTATCTCAGTTGCGTGTTTAGACTTAAATAGATTTCATTTGATATTTAAGAATAAATGTTGTTTTTTTTTCATTGAATGATATTCATTATGGTTCAGTAACTCTAGTTAATGGTTAATATGTTCTAGACTTGGATAATCCAATTCTCAATATAGATAATAAGAAACCTAAAATAGATAACTCTAGCACCTCTTACTTATGGCATTGTTGTTTGGGCCATGTAAACAAAAATTGTGTTTCTAAGTTACACAAGTTTGGTGACTTAGGGTCATTTGATTATGAATCATATGGCACATGTGAGTCTTGTTTACTAGGAAAAATGGCTAAAACTCCTTTTTCAGGAAAAGGAGAACGGGTCAAGGAGTTATTAGAACTCATTCATTCTGATGTATATGGCACAATGTCAATACAAGTAAGAGGATGTTATAACTATTTCATAACTTTTATCGATGATTTCTCACGATATGGGTATTTGTATTTAATGAAATACAAATCTGAGACCTCTGATAAGTTCAAAGACTTCAAGAATGAAATAGAGGAATAACCTGACAAAAGTATTAAGACTCTAAGATCTTATCGAAAAGAAGACTAGAGCCAAGAGTTTCTGAGTTATCTTAGAGATAATGGGATATTATCTCAATGGACTCCACCACATACACCTCAACATAATAGTGTATCTGAGAGAAGGAATCAAACCCTTCTAGACATGGTACGGACCATGATGGCTTCTACAGACATACCAAAATCGTTTTGGGGGTATGTACTAGAGACTTCTGTTTATATACTAAATAGAGTTCCGACAAAATTGGTTGATTCTACCCTATTTGAGATGTTCTTTGGTAAGAAACTAAAGTTATCTCACTTGCGAGTATGGGGTTGTCCTGCCTTTGTCAAAAGGCCACAATCAGACAAACTTGATAGTAAGTCTGACTAGTGTTTGTTTGTGGGATATCCAAAAGAATCTTTTGGATATTACTTCTACCTACCATCTGGAAACAAAGTGTTTGTTTCGAAGCATGTCGTCTTTTTAGAGAAGGAGCACATGCTCAAAGAGGACAGTGGGAGTAAAATTGAACTTAGTGAAGTTCAAGAAGATCAAACAAACAAGGATCAACTGTCTGATCCCACATCTATTGAGAGAATAGATGAACCTTCTACTACATAAGAACCCCGTAGGTCTAGTAGGATACATGTGGCACTTAAGAGATATGGATTTCTCATTAGTGACCACAATGACGTATTGCTCATAGATGAAGATGAGCCTACTACCTACAATGATATTCTGAACAGTTCAGAATCTGGCAAATGGCTTGAGGCCATAAAGTCAGAGATGGATTCTATGTACAACAACCAAGTATGGACTTTGGTTGATCCACCCAAAGGAATTAAACCTATTGGGTGTAAATGGGTTCTCAAGAATAAAACAGACATGGATGTTAATATAGTTACTTATAAAGTACGACTAGTGGCGAAGGGTTATCGTCAACAACATGGTATTGACTATAATGAAACCTTCTCGCCAATAGCCATGTTAAAATCCATCAGGATACTCCTAGCCATTCCTGTTCATTATGATTATGAGATTTGGCAAATGGATGTGAAAACAGCTTTCCTAAACGGAAATCTGACTGAGGAAGTGTATATGACACAACCTGAGGGTTTCACATCCAATGATAGCACAAAAGTGTGTAAGCTACAAATGTCCATTTATGGACTTAAGCAAGCTTCTAGGAGTTGGAACATCTATTTTGATGAAACAATCAAAGAGTTTGGTTTCATTCAAAATATGGATAAGCCTTGTGTATACAAAAAGGTTAGTGGGAGTGCAATTGTTTTCTTATTGCTTTATGTAGATAACATATTGCTAATAGGAAACAATATACTTGTCTTGAAAATGGTTAAAGTTTGGTTGTCCAAATAATTCTCCATGAAATACCTTGGAGAAGTAACCTATATTCTTGAAATAAGGATCTATAGAGATAGATCCAAAAGGTTGCTAGGTCTTTCGCAATCTACATACATAGATAAAGTACTAAAGAGGTTTAGCATGGTTCAATCCAAAAAGGGATTCTTACACATGTCACATGGTGTAAGCCTTTCAAAGTCGATGTCTCCCAAGACATAAGTTGAAAGGGATCACATGAGTAAGATTCCATATGCTTCAGCAGTTGGATCTATCATGTACGCTATGATATGTACAAAGCCCGATGTATCTTGTGCCCTCTGTTTGACAAGTAGATGCCAATCTAACCCTGGTGAGGGTTATTGGGCGGCAGTAAAGAACATCCTTAAGTACTTCTGAAGGACTAAGGATGTGTTCTTAATATATGGAGAAGGTGATTTGAAAATAAATGGGTATACTAATGCCAGTTTTCAATCTAACAAAGATGATTTCAAATCACAATCCAGCTACGTGTTTACGTTGTGTGGATGGGCAATAAGTTGGAAGAGTTCCAAATAAGAGACTATTGCCGACTCTACGACAGAAGCTGAGTACATAGCTGCTTCTGAAGTAGCTAAGAAGGCTGTTTAGCAAGAAGTTCGTGATGGAACTAGGTGTGGTTCCTAGCGTTGTTGGTCCAATAACTTTATATTGTGACAACAACGGAGCCATTGCACAAGCAAAGGAGCCACGGTCTTACTAACGATCCAAACATGTACTACAACGCAATCATATGATCCGGGATATCATAGATAGGAATGATGTAAAGATAGAGAGAGTTCCCACGGATGAGAACATAGCTAACCCACTTACAAAAGCACTATCCCTAAAGAAACATGATAGGCATGTGGAGTCATTCGGTATTAGATACATGAATGATTGACTCTAGTGCAAGTAGTGGGAGTTTGTTAGTGTTATGCCCTAGGGGCAATCACTTATACATTGTATATGGCACATTTTATTTTAATAAAAAGCATTATTTATCTTACAGTTTCTTTTGTTTACTTTTATGTAATATAACTGTTAAATAAAGTCCCTAGTACAACACTGTGTTAAGGAAATTATGATAGAGATCATGATATGGAATTCCTACTATACTGTATAATGTTAGAATTTAAATAGTCCATAGTTGTAGTATTAATGAGACAGGACATCATTAATGCGTTAAGACTAGCATGTGTTAGACTTCCTGATTTGATCAGGTGGTGGTTCTCATATCTGTGAGTATTGAGATACTCAAAGTTAACACATTGATGCTTGTTAATGGAATAAGTACATTGGATAACCTAGCTATGAGATAATCGCATTGATAACTATTTAGTACCAGTGATATAATCTCAATATAGCAAACGTGTAAGTATCCTTAGACTTGAGATCTCCAAGGTACTTTGTTTTCTGAACATTGTGCTTTGATTCCAATCTCTGGAGCCAGATCGAAGGCCGCCTATGGGATGGATATTGGGTACATTGTGAGGTAAACGAAAGTAGTTGAGAGGGTCAATAAATGATTCACCACTCCTAATAGCAGGGGCGAATATCTCACGGTCACTTGTAGGAATTACTACTCGAGAAGTCCTTGGCCAAGGCGACTGTGTATTGGAAACAGTTCCAATTGATACACATCTAGAGTAGTGGGTTCCTAGTACAAGTACTATTATATTCTGCTTAAAATTAATAAATATTCTGGAGGGAGTTAGCACTAATTCTATACTCCAGACCGAATGAGATATTATATGGTGAAAGGAGTTAATTGCACTGTAGTTTGTTATTGAAGGGTTCATGTCAAGCCACTTAACTTCCTGGACTCTTGGGTGGTCATAATGTGTTGCTAAATACCACTCATGATCTGGGAATATGGGTTTATTAATTGATGAATTGATAAACTAATCATGATTAGAATTAATAGGATTAATTCTAATTAATTATGGATTATTAATCTCAAAGACATTGAGATTAATTCATGATCGCTACCAATTGACTATGAAACCTAATAGGTCACATACAATAGAGGATTATATACTCAAGATGTTATTTGATAACATAGTGGGGTTAATTGCGAGAAAGAGAAGTTGCTATGGCCAAATTATAATTAGTTATAATTTATGGTCCAAATTGTAATTGTGAGAACTTAATGTTTCCAATTACAATTAGAGAATTCTAATTGTTTTAGAATTCTCAGTTTTTGGTAGGGGTTTTTCGTGTTATATGATGATATACACGAAACCCTAGTTGAGTAGGATTGACGCCAAAACAACAACTCAAAACTTTCTCTTCTCTCTCTATCATTTTTCTTCAGCAAAAGGAAACGAGAAACCCTAACCCTAGCCACCACTTTGGTTTATGCTAGCACATAAACATCTCGGTGCTTGAGTGTGATCCTCTGTGTGGATTTCTATTAGTGTAACACCCTGGTTGACCTAGGCCCGCCAGGGCCGGGGATGTCGCCCCGTCCAAAGGACAAGGGGTCTTTATAACTAGGTCACAAATAAAATTGCTAAAATAAATAATACTCAGACTAAAAAGAATTTATTACAACCCCAAAATACTTCAAAAGTACATACATGAAATCCCAAAACAAAAACCATAATTAAAATCATCCACACTCGTCTCCCCAAAGCAGTACATAAAATAAAAAAAAAACACATTCTCTTCCCAAGGTAGCCATTCACCCACAATCGGATCAACCTGAAATCATGATAAAAGGTGGTGAGACAGAAATCTCAGTAAGTCCGTGTGTGCTTTGGGTGTTTAGTGGAAACAGTTCGTGGATGCAAAGTATGAAATCTTTATAAGAGGAACATTGGCAAGCAATAAACATTAGTCAAAAGCAAGAATGGCATTTTGGCTCTTCTAGCCATACATAAGTAATGAAATCAACCACTCGAAAGAAAGGGATATGGGTTACCACACTTTGGGCCCTATAACCGGTCAGAATGCCTAACACATTGTGCAGACTGACAAAAGTAGGTGATCGGCCTACTGGGCAAGATACTCCTCATTCTCTATACCCAAACAACCGCCGGGTGTCCATTCCGACAAAAACACAATCACTTGACTGAAACAAAAAAAACTGCTAGCTCGGACCGGCACGACTCACTGGAACTGGCATCTTATCCGGGAAGGACTCACCCCTCAGAGGTGGCCACCTACTGAGAGACTCACCCTAACCCTTCAAAGACTAGTCCTAGTAGCCCACCCTTATTGAGTACTCAACGACATTCCCCACTTGGGATAAAATGAACAAAGCATTGTGCTTCATGAAAATAACAATTTGAGGGTTTCCAAAGCTTTGGGAGAAATTAGTTTTAGAAAGAGTTTCAAGTTTGGAAAAATCTGCTCAAAGACTTTTGAATGATTTAAGTGTTGGAATTAATGATGAATTCAACCCTCAATTGCTTTCAAATAACCGAATGTCCTTGCACTCCACATTTGGCTTGCCATAAGGAAATCATTTCACATCAATCAGGTTTTATGCAGGAGCTTACCTGATTCTTACTCACAACAACAAGGTCTCGAACAGCTGACCTAACCCCACATGGCCAAATACAAATCTTAATCAGATTCAAGCCACAATCCACTTCCTCAATTTTAAATCAACTCAATTCACTACTACCATGATCCTAGTGTCCCAAGCTTTAAGGCAAAACAATAATTGAATAGGTTTATAGGCTCAGTTTAATTTGTTATTTAAAATAATTAATGGATTAGGAAATAAATTCTAATAAGTTGAAAGTTTAAATCTTGTTAAGGAAAATTTAGAGTTTATTTGATCAGGAGTCATAGGTGGTACTGGGTAAAATAGTGATTTAATGATAGCTTGGTTGTTAGAAAATAATTGATAGCTAAAACTAGTTAAGATTAAATTTAATAAGTCTTTCTTGAAAAATAATAAGTAAATCCTTAAGGGTTTTGATTTAGTAAATATTTTATTAAGATCTTTTCCATAAAGGCTTTAATTAATTTCTTTATTTTAAATAATATTTATTTATTTTATTTTCTAGAAAAGTTATTATTTATTTGACAAAAATATCCTTTACATATATTATAATTCCAAATCTACCCTTCCTAGGGTTTTTGAAATTCTCTAGCAAAAATTATTAGTAAATATTTTATTCATGAAATAAAATTTGCTTAGGGACAACTAGATCATGATCAAGATTCCATGGTCAACCATAATCAATAACATACTCAATCCTTCAATTCATCAAATCATCCAAGTCTTGCACATAGGCATAGATCTAAGTTTATTATTACATGATTTAACCTCTACTAGCATAAACATAATCATGGCTTCAAAATCTAACCATGCATATAAATCCTATTCACCCATGGTGACATAATCTCTAGCATGCTTCATCACAAATACTACCTATGACATGCATCAAATCTCAACTCATCATTAAATCCACCAATATAATCCTTCCATGCATAAATCCCATCTCCTTCACAATCATACATATACTCATGCTTCAATCAACAACATCACATACACAAACCCATCGCCATTCATCAACCTAGAGACATGATTCTAAATTTTAAAAAGAGGATTGAAGGTACTTACTTGATTGATGAATGACTTGAAGGAGTTTAGAGAAGATCTGAACTCCTAGATGGCTAATCTTGTTCAAGAAAGGTGGCGAAAGCATGGCCATGGAGGAAGAGACCATTCGGCCAAGAGAGAGAATTTCAGTCCATGAGAGAGAGAGAGAGAGAGAGAGAGAGAGAGAGAGAGAGAGAGAGAGAGAGAGAGAGAAGTCATTAGTGTGATTATTCATATAGGTTTTCATTAGAGATCAAGTTTGAAGAAGATGAAGTTATTAGAATAAGTTTACCTTGAAGATGTTCTTGTTCTTTACAGAAATTTCTGCTTTTTGATCCAAAGTAGCAAGATGATTTGTGGAGTTTGATGTTATTAAGGGTGTTGATGGATGCACAGCAAGGAGTAGATCAAATCTGGAGATTTTCATGAGGGTTTGAAGTGGTTTGTAGGTGTATTAGGTGTAAGAAGGTAGTAGGTGTTCTTGGTGTAGTGTGTGTGTTCTTGGTAGCTAGAGAAAATCGAGAGAGAGAGAAGAAGAAGCTGCCAATTTTCTGAGGAATTGGGCTGCCGAAATTCTGTAGGGTTTAGGGAGTGATTTCTCTGATTTGGAAGGGAAAGGAAAGGTTAGTTGTTACAATCCTTGAAGAATATTTTTAGGAAGAGAATTTGGAAACTAGATATTCTAAGAATATCTTGATTTTTCTGGACAGCTTTGAAGTCTCCTATGGCCGACTGCTGGAGTGATTTTTTTGAGGGATTAAAGCTGATTCAAGGTGGCTTATGGTGGCCGAAATTAAGGTGCACAATGGTGGAGAAGATGTCTGATCAATTGAGCAAATTTTTATGGAAAGTTGTTAAACAAGATGGCTGAAATTTTGGAAAGTAATCAAGCTCAATTGTAGGGATTTGGTTGAGGGATTTTCGGTCAGCCATGGACGGAATTTCGTGCAGAAGCTTCAGGGAACAATGGAGCTCTGTTAATGGAGGTTTTGACAGAAGTAGGTTGGGGTTTTCGGTTGGAACAAAATAGGAAACAAGCTGGACAAAAATTCTGCACAGAAATTTTGCTGTACAGGATTTTTCTGGCAGAATTTTCGTCTGCCATTTCCAGCAGATTTGCAGCGAGTTTTTAAGGGGATTTCAGGGGTATTCAAGGCTGGTTTCCAGCCTTCTTTATGGAGGAAAAATATGGCTAAGGTGCTGCACAAAATTTGGGAGAAAACAGCTTGGTTTGGAGCTCCTAAAGTTGATTTTCGTACAGGAATTTTTCCTGCTTTGCTCCAGCTTGTGCATTCCGAAATTGGCCAAGAATTTTCAGGTTTCAAACTGATCCTAAGGACCATTTTTCTGGTAGCATTTGGGAGGGAATGTGAGCTAGAATTTTCGACCTTTTGAAGGTACAAAAGCTGGAAAATTTCAGCTCATTCCATGAAGATAGATGAACTAAGATAAAGGAAAAATTTCAGCAAGCTTTCAAGAGGGATTTTCCTCTTGAATTTTCCCACAAATCTACCATATTTTTCCAAACCAAAAGAAGTCTTTTGCCAAGACATTTTGATCCAAAAAGACCTCAGCACTCCACTGGATTTTCTGGAAAGAAAAAGGCTAGGACATCTTGATCAAACCAATGAGTTGAGAATTAAGGAAAATTAAAGATCAATGAAGGATGATTTTCCCTATAAGAATTTCGAGAAGAGTAAAAGGAATGGAATAAGATTACTTCTATCATGTCTCTCCTAGAACATCATCACCACATTAATCTAGGCCCTTAAGGCCGAAACCAATCCTTTCCAAGCAAAATAAAATTTACTCAAGCTAAAGCTTTTATAATGGACTTTGAACCTTAGACCTCAAGAATTAATTTCAAGGCTCTAACCACTAAACCACAACAACTCTTGTTGCTATTTCTACTAGAAAAATTATTTCCTATTCAATCCACAAGCTATCTCCTTATTTTCACCTCGGGCAAAAATTACCATTTTGCCCCTCTCACACATCACTCACCAACAAGACTTCAAGATAATAAAAATCAAATTTAAAGCACATAGAAATCATATGAAAACATATTTAATCATGAAATAAAGCATGATATGCATCCCAACCCCCTTACTCTACGGTTGGTCTTGACTGGGGTTTCACAATTAGAGGTAATCACACACTGTGATTATAGTGGTTGGACATTCAACTCTCGTGGTATTTGATCAAGAGAATTACCGGATCGCGCCTCGACTTGAAGAAGGAAAAATTTTATTTTTCAGATGCTCAAAGAAAGGTAAAGTTGTTACCTTTGTTCTCTTTATGTCTTGTTTTCCACACGTATGTGAGTCCTGGGATGGTATCTCGTTCTTATATTTCTACTACGCCATATATGATATGCGTGAGATACCCAACATTGATCCCTTGTAGACATGGTTTATTTTTTTTCTTCAAAGGACTGTCCAAAGTCTCAAGAAGAAAAAAAATAGGATGAGTAGGATTCCCTATGCTTTAGCTGTGGGAAGTCTCATGTATGCCATGCTGTGTACTAGGCCAGATATCTACTTTGTCGTAGGCGTAGTCAGCAGATATCAGTCAAACCCTGGGGAGGTTCATTGGTAGGCTGTAAAGCATATTCTCAAGTATCTTAAAAGTACGAGAGATTATATGCTGGTTTACAGGGCTGATATCTGCTTTCCTACAAGATACACGGACTCAGACTTCCAAGTAGATAAGGATGAGAGAAAATCTACTAGTGGATATATCTTCACCTTATCTAGAGAAGCCATTTCATGGAGAAGTATCAAGCAATCTTGTATTGCTAACTCAACCATAGAAGCTGTGTGAAACCCCACCTAAAGCCAACCCTAGAGTAAAGGGGGGGTCGGGACACATATCATATTATTTTGCATGAATATATATGTTTTTGAATAATTTTATGTGCTTTAGAGTTGTGGATTATAGGTTAAAATGCTTAGTTATGCCTATCGAGTAGGAGGGGTAAAATGATAATTTTGCTTGAGGTCAAATTAGGAAGATAGCTTGAGGATTAAATAAGAAGAATATGTGGGGTGAGAAAATAAGAACAAGAGTTAGTGTGGTTTAGTGGTTAGAGCTTTGTGGTTTAATTTCTAAGGTCATGAGTTCGAATCCCATCATTTAAGCTTTTGTCATGATTATCTTAACTAAGTTTGAATTTTTGTTTTCTTGCATTTCATGAAAATAGGAATGTTGTCTTAGGGGAGACATGAAGAGAATGTCCTAATCTTATCCTCATGTCCTAAAAAGAATTCTAGAGGAATTCTTGTCCTTTTATTACCTCTAGCTTGTCCTAACATCTTTATAATTCAAATCCATTAAATCTTTTCTTTTAAATTCCAAAAAAATTCTGTGATAATTCCTCCACATTGAATTTCGAAAATCAGCTGTGGAGGATGGGAAGTTGGCCGAAAATAGGAGGAGAAATAGGAAGGGTTTCCAAGAGAAAATCAATCACCATGATAGCTCCTTCAAACTCACCTTCATGTTGTTCATCTTCTAGTAAAGGAAAATCTGGAAATTTTCCAGAATTTTTGCAGGCCATTTCTTCGAAAAATTCAGCCAGTAAACCCACTCATTTTCTGCCAGAAAAATGGTCATTTCATGTGGCTTGAAGGTTGGCAAATCTGTGCAATTTTCGGACTGCACAAACAGCACCAAACCAGAAAAAAATTCTGGGCATTTCGCAGCTTTCAACCAAGGAAATGAAGCTTTGGTTCATCTTCAAGCCAGCAAAACTCCTCTGTATTTCTCCAGCATTAAGGCTGGAATATCACCTTTGAAAGACCTTCAAACACCCCAGAGGAACCACTGAAAATCGGGCTCAAGAAGTGCAGCAAATTCTGCACCAAGAGCTACCAATCTTCGAAACTAAGGACAACTTGAAACCAGAATTTTCCAGCTTTGCTCCCTTCTAGCCTAGGCCGAAAATCACCTTCAACCTCTGTAAAATTGAACCTTGCTCAGCTGTAGACTGAACACCATTAACCCTACACTCACCTTGAGCATATGGACTCCATAGCCACACCACAAAACACTCCTAAGATCACTCCATTCAAACTCTTTTTGAACTTCAAATAATTTCATCATTTTACTCCATTAAAATCGCTCTTGTATTAGGCAAATAAACTAGAATTTCCTCTGCCATTTAAGACTGAATTTCGGCCAGCCTTGGAGCAACATTAACCTTCAATCAATTCAGCAAAACCACCATGTTCAGCCGGCACCATTGAAGACCATAGAAACCTCTCTTGATCAAACACCATAGCTAACCTCTTACCTTAAACAACTCCACAATTTTCTCCATTTGAATTTCAAATAAAATCTGATCACTCTTTCTCTCACAAGCTGAAAACCGAAACTCTCATTCACTCCATACCATTCGGCCAGCCCTCTACCAAAATTCGTGCAGAATTTCTTCCAAATTCTCTCCATTTTCACCTAGAACACCAAGAACACACACTAACCTTCTTCAAGCCTAACCCTACTCTAAACACCTCCAATCACTCTCAAATACTCCAAATCACTTCCATTTAATCTCTAAACTTCATTTCTGGTAACACAAAACCTCGCAAACAAGAATTTTCGAGTGGATCAAAATTAACTTTTCTTTGAAGGTCTCAAGAACATCAACAAGGTAAGTCAAGAGCAACCTTCTTGTTCATCCTCTTCCATTCGATTGTATTGTTCTAATGCTCTCTCTCTCTCTCTCTCTCTCTCTCTCTCTCTCTCTTCCCAACCGAAATGGTTGATCAACCATCAACCATGGCCGTTTTCCCGTTGGATCATTCAAGGCTCTCAATCGCGTGGACCTTCTTAATTCTTCATCGAAGTGTTCATCAAATCAAGTATTTCCCTTTAATCCTTCTTTTAATTCCGTATTCATGTTTCTTTGATAGGAAGAATGAAATATGGATAAGGGATTGAGTATATGCACAAAGGGATTGGGGTATGTGTTTTCCTTTCGAATCAATGTATGTTCTTCATGCTTAATGAATTTTATGGAGGTTTGAAGCATGATTAGATATTATGACACCAAAGGTGATTAGGCTTTTATGTTCTTATTTCTCCATGGAAACCATGATTGATGATTATGCTTAGTAGGATTTTGGCCATATGATGGTGAGATAGTTCAAGTATATGTTCATGAATGGATTAATATATTGTTTGATGATGGAGAATGTGATCATGAATCTTTTCTAGCAATAGGAAACCATGATGTAAGATTATTTTCTTGTTAATTCTAAGTTATATTCGTTAACAAATTTTATTACATAAATTAGAATTACTACTATATTTTTCTTCAAAAATTCGAAACACTAGGGAATTTGGATTAGAATATTAAGTTAAACTATTAAAATTTTTATTAAACAAAAATTCAATATAATTCATTATTAAATTTTATTTATTATTAATTATTCATTATCTCTTTGAAATTAATTAAAAATTATTCATAATTCATTATTTATTTATTTATAATAAGCTATTTTTAAATTACCATATATTAATATTAATTAGGACTTAGAATTATTTAAAATTCAAACCTTGGTTTATTTATTAATAATAACACTCAAGAGTTATTATTTGAGTCTATAATTTATTAACAATTATTTTAGAACCCCTAGTTATTTTAACTTATCAAACTGGACTTAGTTTATAAAATTCTTTAGCATCTAGCCTTAAAGCTTAGGACATTAAGGTCATGGTTAATCATGGTTGTAACTAGTTGAGTTAAGAATTATTTATGTAAGGCAGGTATAGCTCGAATGTAACCTTATGTTTTGTATTTACCCCAGGCGGGGTTAGGACAGCCTTGGAAGACGTTTGAGTTGAGCAAGCAAAGAATCAGGTAAGCTCCAGTATGGAGTTTTGTGAAGACCAAAAAGTTATTGTGGCAAGCCAAATATGATGTATATGGACATTTATTTTGTAAAGGCAATTAAGGACTGTTTTCCCTTTTTATTTCAGTCAAGCAAATCATTTGAAAGTTAAACAAGAAGTTTTACACAAAATGCTAAACTTTTTCTAAAACCCAACTTTGACACGACTTTTAGAAACCCTTAATTGCTATTTCCAAATAAAGCAAAGTGTGATCAATTTTCTCCCAAGTGGAACAATCAACGTTGAGTACTCAATAAGGGTAGACCACCGGGACTAGTCTTTGAAGGGTTAGGGTAAGTCTCTCAGTAGGTGGCCACCTCTGAGGGGTGAGTCCTTCCTGGATAGGATGCCAGTCCGATAGGTCATACCGGTCCGAGCTAGCAAGTTTCAGTCATGTGGACTGTGTGTTTCGGAGTGGACAATCGGTAAGTTTGGGTGTAGAGATGGAGGAGTATCTCACCCGGTAGGCTGTACACCTACCTTTTGTCAGCTTGCACAAAGTGTGGCATTCTGACTGTTATTTAGTCATAGGGCCCAACGTGTGGTAACCCATGGCTACCCATTTGAGTGGTTGTATTTATGGTGCACATGTATGGTTTGAAAAGTGAAACGCCACTCTTTATTTTCAACACTTATTTATTGCTTGCCAGCACATTTTCCTTATGAAACTTTTACAACTTGCATACATGAATTATTTTACCTGAAACACTCAAAGCACACACGGGCTTACTGAGATTCTTATCTCACCACCCTTTTACGTCATGTTTTCAGGAAGATCCTGCTGTGGAGGTCATTAGCTAGAATGTCTCCTATGCTTTGAAGACTCATGTTATTTACTTTATGTGATGTTTTGGAGAGATTGTTGTAAACAGTTTATTTGGATTTGTTCCAGTACTTATCTTTTAGGTTGTAATAAGTTTAATTTTAAAGTCTTTATTTTATTTTATTTTTATGTAACCTAGTTATAAAGACCCCTTGTCCTCTGGACGGGGCGACATCCCCGGCCCTGATGGGCCTAGGTAGTGGGGTGTTACAAGCTAAGCATGTGGCAGCTTCGGAGGCATCCAAGAAAGTAGTTTAGCTCCAGAAGTTCCTTTTGGAACTCGGAGTCATGCCACACATGGACAAATTGGTTATGATGTATTGCGACAACATTGGTGCAGTCTTACAATCCAAAGAACCAAGGAACAACAAAAAGAGAAAGCACATAGAGAGAAAGTACCACCTGATCTGAGATTTTCATCCCGAGACAAGAAGTCGTGGTGGAATAGATTGCTTCAGAGAACAATCTAGCATTCCTTTCACCAAGCCTTTGTCGTAAAGAGTCTTTAGAAGACACTTAGATACCATAGGGGTGGGCACCTATGGACTTACTTAGTCTTAGAGTGTAAGTGGGAGATTGTTGGAATGTATGCCCTCTTAGACTAGGTTTCTGATATATTTTTTACTTATATTAATAAAAGTATTTTTCTCAAAATTTGTTTGTGAAATTGTCTTTATATTTGTGCACGATTTTATTAGAAAAAATCCATTGTGTTTAAGTAAATGGTTCATGTGAATTGAGGTCTTTCACAATAAGGTATGGACCATGGGATACTTAACACATAAACTATTATTCTTAATCAGATGATAAGAATGGAAATCTCATCATAGCAAGGTTATTGTGTTATGAATTCCAAATAGAGAATGGCTTACCTTTAGCTAATAAGTAGTCATACCACTTGTAACGCCCCGCTACCTATGTACCCATAAAGGGCGGCAATGTCACCCCATCCAGAGAACTAGGGGTCTTTATAACGAGGTACAAAAGAAAATAGCTAAATAAAAGAAAGAACTAATCTTATTACAACTGAATTCAAAACTTATACAAGTCTGAAAATCAAAACCAACAACTGTCTCTTAAAAGAATTACAAAGTAAAATAAAATAAGCTTCAATCTCTAAGTCATCCAACCTGCTCAATAAAAGCTCTCCACTGAAAAAAAGATATAAAACGGTGTGAGATTTGCATCTCAGTAAGTCCCGTGTGTGCAAATGACACTTTAAACATTTCGTGTATGCAAGTTTATCAATAAACACAAAATATGTTTGCAAGTCCATTTCATCACTAAACAGTCATAGAGTGGGGAACAACATATAATACATCCAAAATAATTCCCAGAAAGCCTTCCACTTATCAATACAATAGAAGCATAAAGGGATAAAAATGATTCAATAATATCAAAGTCCATATCCTGAATTCCATCATTCTAGCTTCCCAGTGTAACCGTTTGCCACTGGGCAGTGGGTGATCTGCCTACTAGGGTGAGATATTCCTCTATCTCTACACCCAATACACCAGTTGTCCAACCCAAAAAATAGTCCACATGGACCAACATGCTAGCTTGGACCAGCTTGACTAACTAGTATAGCCATCTCTTTAGGTAGAGTTCTGAAGGATCGCAGAAAAAATAAATACGCAACGAAAGATGGCAAATTAAAAATGTTTTCCAAGCTAAAGTCTAGGAATACTTACTTCTTGGGTAATTAACTTTAATAACCAGAGTCAAATCCAGGTGCAATGGTGCTTGTTGAACAGGAACTCTCCTTGTTACGCAGGGACACGGACTAACCGTCGGCTCCTCTGCATCAAACACTTACCATGTTTGCGAGCTCTTGACCTTCTATAGTATTCTCTAACGACTATAGACCTCTATCGGTGAAAGTAGAATTAGGGTGAATAAAATTGGAACAGAAAAGCAACAAAACCTTCTGGCTAGGACATATAGATGTCTTCACTAAGATAGACATTTAAGAAGGCCTTCTTAACATCTATTTTACATATCTTGTAGTAATAATGACATTTGATGGCTAAGAGAATTTAAATAGACTTAAGCATGGCTACTGGTGAAAAGGTTTTCTCATAATTGATTCATTCTTTTTGAGTATAACCTTTAGCAACCAACATTGCTTTATAGGTTTCAACCTTTCCATCTGCACCTCTCTTTTTTTTGTATACCCACTTACACCTAATGGGTTTTATCCCATCAACTGTAGTAACAAGATCTCAGACCTGATTGAGGTACATGGACTCAATCTCGACATTCATGGCTAGCTGCCATTTGTTTTCATCAGTATCAACAATGGCCTCCTCGTATCTAGTAGGATCTTGTTTCTGATGGTCAGAGACTAGATCATAGATCTCTCCGGTCCACCTTTCTAGAACTCTTGTGATCCTCTCACTACAAAGAGACTTAATTTGTATAGGAACATCCAATAGTATTTCTCTTGGTTCCTCGATCGGGGTATTAGAAGTATCTGAAGTTGAATCAGTGACCAACTTCTCTTCTAACTCTATTCTACTTAAATTCGTGGTGTTCATCCTCTAAGTATCTAGCATTAGTACTAACAAGTAATTTATGCTCTTGAGGATAATAGAAATATCCACCTCTTGTTCCTTTTGGGTACCCAACGAAGTAGCATAACTCCGATCTTGGTGCTTTCTTACTTCTTTTTTTAGCATATAAGCTGGAAAATCCCATATCTTAAGATGGTTCAGACTAGGCTTTCATCCAGTCCACATTTCATAAGGTGTCCTAAGTACTGATTTGGAAGGTACTAAATTCAAAACACACACACACATATATATATATATATATCTGTATGTGTGTGTGAGTATGTTCAATATTTGTTTATGAAAATTTAAAATGTTTTCATGAATATATATATATATATATATATATATATATATATATATGCCTTCATATCTTATGGTTGAGTGGTAGTGTAGAGGATCTTTACTTATTAGATAGCTTAGAGTTTAGCTAGGAGTTTTATTTAGTGTATGGATTTTCATGTGGGTAATATTAAAGGTTGCGAGTTAGGAGGAAGTGAATTTGATTGAGGAGTTAGATGCAAGAGTTATTGTGGCTTTGTGGTAAAAGCTTGGAGATTATTCTCTGGTGACCTGGGTTCGAATCCTAACTCCTACAAAATCCTTTTTATTCCCACTTTCCTTCCTCTTGGGCGAAATTCCTTGTTAGCCGCCACTTTCAAGTTTTTCTCCTAAGATTTAGGAGAGTATTGTTCT